>JAODAL010047461.1:0-29905 GCA_025379985.1 Phyllomedusa bahiana
AAGGGGTTGAAATAAAATGGGGGTTGAAAGACCCCTTTTTTCCCGGCATTTTTAAAAATCTGGGGGTTTGCAGGTTTGGGGCTCATGTGTGGCCGGACAGGTATATAATGTCCAGTGAAACTAAAATGGTGGTTAAAAGCCCCTTTTCCCGGCATTTTTTAAAAGTGGGGGTCATGGGGTTTTGGGGCTAGCTGCGTTCCAGGAAGGGTATTCAAGTCCAGTTCAGTAAAATGGTTCATTTTATACTGCCTTCTGGACTTTTTAATTTGGGGGTGTGCAGGTTTAAGGGTAATGTGTGTACAAGACAGGGATGTAAAGGGTGTGTGCTTTTTTTTGGTTTTTATAGCCTAAGTTTTGTGCCTAAGATGTGCAGGTATCCTTTTGAGTTGTGGCTGTTAAATTTCCAGCTTCTCCAGCCCTGTTTGGGTTTTTTAAGAATGAGGTGTTGTTGTCTCCCTAGATTTAATGGTCATCGGAGATGATCGACTATCGACTATCGAAAACCTTACGATGGTGGGACTTATCGACTATCGATCGATGTCGTACCCAACATAATCGCTCAACACTTCCCATAAGTAATAAAAAGTTCAAATCATCCCCAAAAACTTTTTATTTGAAAAGACATTTCCCTCCTGGTTTTTGGGACTGATTTCCCAAATAAATTCTTTGGGTTTCATTTTTCCCCAAACCCTTCTTCATTGATTGGGGGACAGACTCCTGGAGTCAAATGATGCGGCCCCTAGTGATCCCCCCCCGAATATTTTAACCCTCAAATTGTGAATTTGTGACAGCCTTTTTGCCCTATTTAAACCCCCAAAAAAAATCCCCTTTTTTCAAAAATCTGATTTTTTAGAGAAAATTTTAAAACTCTCCCGATTGCCCAACGGTGAGAGCCAGTGCTGCCGTAGCCATCTTTTAACACGGAGGCCCGCTGCAAAATTACAGTGGGTGCGGTGAGAGGCCCGGCTGCGTCTTTACTTTTAACCGCAGGTTCAGCGCCGGGCCCGGGTTAAGTGGGTGCTGTGAGAGCCCAGGTGGCTCCGTCATCTATTAAAACGGTAAAAATGCCCCCTTTTGATGAGCAACGAAAACGTCGTGCTTTTAAAAGAGTCGGAAGGGAATGTGAGGGAAGACCTCCAGCCTTCTTCGTACACGTCAAGACCCGGGTAGCGTTGCCCCCCCGTTGAGTGCGGAAAAAATTTAGCTTCACTTGGAAATACTGGTGGTTAACGTCCCTGCTCCACCCAGGTGCCCTTTTTCTTGGCATTCTTTTTTCATTTTACTCAACGTGCTGGGGGAATTGTCTTTTGTACTTTGTTCTCTGTCCGTGCTCCATACTCCATGTCCTCTGAATAACTACTTTTCTGGTCAAGTTTTCCTGTACCTCACTGTACAATTCAGGGAATTTTTTCCCAGCTATTTTTCACATGAAAGTTTTTTAGTAGTTTAATTTAGAAAACACAATTTTTAAAATAGGATGGAATCCCCACCATGTCTTTGTTTCTCTTTTTTAATTTTGTATTAAAAGGGTTGTCTCAATACAGGGATTTATAGCTATGTTAAAGATCTTGCAAAAAAGGGCATTTTGGAATATGTGTCCATTAACAGTGTCCTACCTATTCCTGTTTCTGACAGAACCATCACCCTTGAGCCACTCTTGACAAACTGTGAAGAATGATGTCTGTTAGAAACAACATTTTTTTTATAATATGACCTTTAGTATAGCTGCATGTCACAGCAAAATGCAACCAAAAATTCAAAACATGACCCATGAGCCTCTTTTGACAATTGTGAAGAACAAATGTCTGTTAGAAAACAACATTTTTTTATAACAGGGGCCTGTTTATAGTGCATGTCACAGCAAAATGCCCCAAAATTCAAAACAGACCCATGAGCCACTTTGACAATTGTGAAGAACAAATGTCTGTTAGAAACAATTTTTTTAGAATAGGACCTGTAGTACTGCTGCATTTCAAAGCGCATTTTCCCAAAAAAAATTTTAAAAAATTACTTTTCAGCCACTGTTAAAATATTGTGAGGGAAAAAATGCCACTTTAAAAGCCCATTTCTGTTCCCAAAAAACCATGATTATTGCTGTATCTCACAGCAACATGACAGCAAAAAATTTAAATTTTGACTTCTCAGCCACTGTTAAAAATTTTGATGGGGAAATGCCACTTAGAAGCCACATTTCTGTTCCAAAGGACCATGATTATAGCTGTTTACAGCAACATGATCTCAAAACCATTGACAATGCGAAAACTTCTAAAGATAAGGTGAGTAAATGGAATACGGTGTTGTCATTTAAACCTTGCTGTCTTTTACAGTTCCTCACAGCAAAACCAGCAAAATGAACTGTTGGGAAAAGAGAATAAAAATTGCAGTAAGAAATGTTTATTTTAAAAAAAGTTTTCAAGAGGACCATTCTGTTTGAAGAGGAATGTGAAGTAGGTTGGCAACTAATCGGTGACTCGGCAATTGGGGCCACAACATCATCAGAGATCCATGCCTGATTCTATCTTGATGAAAGTTAACGATCCACCCCATTATTGTGGAAAAGTCCGGTATGCGTTTATTGTACTGTAATTTGACTCTTCAGCTGAGTAACGGTCCACTCATATATGACGGACTGGCTGCTGGGCCTGCGGTCAATCACACCTCTATGGCGTGGCGAGCTGAGCCGGCACAATCCGTCCATTTTTGGATACCCAGAAGTTATTGGGTCCTGGAAACTCATCCGCAAAAACATCGTGTTGAGACACGCAGATAGTCGTGCACATCATGATCTTAAGTGGTTCTGGGTTTGTGGAAGGTGTGTGGCCCTGCATTGCATGGTTGGTGAGGTGGTAAAAATATAGATTGCCAAAGGTCACCCATTAGGCTTCTGCCAAACCTTGCCTGCTGCTGCTGGCGCTTACCGGCTAATCTTGGCACTCTACTGCCTGTCACGTCGCTGACGTTGTTCCAGTGTACTTTTGAGGCATCTGAAGCAGACGCCAATACAGATGTCTCCAGTATTGATCAATCAGCAAGGTCTCAATTTTCCTGCATTTATCTCTTTTGGGTTGCGGTGAAAGGGAAATAGTGCTGAGTTTTGTTTTGTATCGGGGTTCCAGGAGGGTGGCCCACCCAGTTAACTGTTGTTCTTTTGTTGGGCTTAATGCGTGGATCATGTTTGGAGGGAATTGGAGCATCAAGCACTCATGTGAGAGTGGAGCCTGTTTTCCCAGCTCTGGGTCCGAGGGGCACTAGCAAATCTTGGATCTTCCGTCATTCTTCCTCCTCCGCCTAAATTCGCGCCAACCTTTTCCAAGGCGGTGGGACGTCGCAACGGTCGGTGTTAGGAAATACCCCTTCCCTTTTTTTTTTTCTCCCCCCTTTTTTCCTCTCCTCCTCGCTTCTCAGGCAAAGCTACAACATAGGCCCTGAATTGCCTGAGATGATGACACCTGAGAGCTGATGCGCGCCTCTGCACTAGCCCTGGATCCCGTAACCACGCCTAATGAGACCAATGAAATTGTGTAACTGTGGGCCTGTGAGATTTTGATCGGAGAGAGAGAAAGGCTCCGTGTCGCATCTGTGTCCGTCTCCATCCTCCAGTCGCTGGCAGGGACCTGTTGTTTCAGAGTGTCCAACGATCGTTCCAGAACTAAGTTCACCACATTGTCATGCTGACAAGGGGGCATTGTCCGCACTGACCATTTGGAGTGGCTTCTTCTAAAATGAACAAGGATGGTGCATAGCTCTATTCACCTGCCTCCACTCTCGGCTGGCTCTCAACACCCCGAGGTCCGCACGGTGCTCTGTCAGGCCATGTGTCACTTCGTACTGCGTAATGGATTGCGCTGCTGCCACAATCGCTGGGAGCATATGGACGGTGGAATTCCAGCGTTGTTTGTTGTCAACATGCGTCCGGTTGACGGGGAGGCGAGCTGTCGCTGCAAGCAGTCCAGGCGGGACGAACAGGGTGCGAAACGGCGGAAGTGCGAACTTGACTTCGAGTTTCCTCAGCAGCAGTCCAGACCCGGGTAGCTCTTTCGAAATTTATGGACGACATGGTTCATGACATGTGCCAGGCAAGGGGATGTGCTCCCAGCCTACCAATCTTAAGGCACAAGCGGCCCGCAGATTTTGACCGTTATCACACACCATTTTAGATGACACTGGCTGACCAGGGCAGGGACGGCTTTTCTGGGAAGAAATGCTGCTCAGCATCTGGGTATTGGGGCAGGCAAGGGCCATCGACGTGTCGGAACCCATCTGTGTCCACCAGACGGAACAGCAACATTTCCAAGGCCAAAAGCCTGGCAATGCCGATTTCAGGCTTTTGGCTTTGGGATGTTTGGGTTTAAGTGTTTCTTCTGCTCCCAACTGGGAAGACAGATAGGGGCTGCTAGACTGGCCGAGGTACGGCGTGCTGGTCGTCAACTGGCGGAAAGGAGAAGGGGTAGGATGGGTCTTCTGGTGGGGGCTTGGTGGTACTCGGGCGGACGGTGGAGGCTTGGAAGCGGAGGCTGATCCCTGATCATGACTTGAGAGACATGGGCAGCTTGAGGAACGCTTGGTGGTGGCGAGGAGGAGGAGGCGAGAAAGAGGAGTGTGGATCAGTGGTTGGGAGGCCCGGCGTCGGTCTGGCCTTTTTTGGCCAAGGTTGCTCATTTAACTCATTGCATTCGCTGCATGTGACTAGACCCCCCCCCCCCCCCATGTCTGTGGTGGTTAAATACACCCTAAGGTACTGGCCTCTACTTTAGGGTTTACGGCAAGGCGGCATATGACATCGATGGATGGAATCAGAGGCTTGCTCAAGAAGCCCAGGCTTGAGAGAGCCTGGACCTTTTTGCGGCGATAAGTGAGGAGCGGGGTTTCCCGCTGACCGTGGCTGGGCGGAATACATATCAGCGGAATTCTGCGACCGCCCTCTCCCCTTTTTGAGGCGGGACCGTACTGACACTACCCCATCGTCTTCCTCTTTATTGATGAAGCGCTTCGCGAGAAAAATTCTAGCTGAAAAGACCAATCGTTGGAATCCGCAATGTCGTCATCATTCATATCCATCAATATAGGTGACTTGTCTCCCTGACATTATGCATTCAGGAGCTGCGGGCTACAAGCAAGAGGGACTGCAAGGCTTGCAAACCGCCATAGATTTTTGCCGATGGACGTTCTTCTCCTCCTTTGAAGGAATCAGTAACTGGGCATCAGAGCAGAGAAAATCATCCTCTTTGGGCTCTTTATTGATCTTTTAACTTGCCTTTCTGACCCAACCGCATTTTGTCATCATTAGAGGTCTTCAGGATAAATGGACTATCCACAGTGGTGGGTACACCGGAGTTGACATTTTGGGGCTGTTCATGTTGGACGGATGATGATGATGCTGATGACGAAAAAACATTTGTGCCGTTGGACTGGGGACGAGGAGGTAAGACTGCTGGATGCAGGTTGCATTAACCACTGAAGAACAGATTGGCGACGCTGGTATTACTGATGATTCACAGGGCCCTGACCAGCGATGACAGGCCTGCGGCCTGCAACTGACGATCGTGGCTGCGTGTTATCGCCAGCACTGAAGGAGCACCTTCTCTCGTAACCTCTACCTCATGTCCTACCCCCCTCTTTGTCGCTTACCACCTGATTTCGCGCCACCGTCAGAAAGATAAACAAATTTGAGAAGGTATGGAAAGAGTTTCTGGAAGTCCTCTTATTAAAAGATGGCAAATCACAGTATTCTAAATACTCAATCAAAACAAAATGTGCGATTCAAATTTAACTCAAAGGTCGCTCTACCAACAAAGTGGCCTGCGCCAAATGTGAAAAAAAAACGGTATCTGAATATGTATACGGAGAAAATAAAAGGTATTTTTTGGTCACCTATCAATTCACCTGTGGTGAATACCAAATTGGCTGTATATCAATTTAAACTGTCAAAGTAGATCTATAACAATGCTTGACTGAACAAAAGTGAAAAAACACCTGTCTTGATAGTGTATACGGGATAAATTAAAAGGTTTTTTTTGGCTACCATTTCATTTCACCTGTGGTGACTACACAATTGCTGAATTCAAGATTTAACTGCAAATGTAGATCTACAACAATGCTTGACTGACCAATAAGTGATAAAAAAACAATGTTGAAATGTTAGGGATAATATAAACGGTTATTTTTTTGGCACCCATCGCAATTCAGCCTGTGGTGAGTACACAATTGCTGTATTCAAATTTAACCTGCAAAGTAGATCTTATCAACAAAGCTAGCTCTGACTGAGACCAAGAAAGTGAAAAAAAACACCTGTCTGAAAATGTATACGGGATTATAAAGGTGATGGTTTTTGGCTCTATTCATTCACCTGTGGGACTTATAATTGCTGATTCAAATTTAACTGTAAAGTAGCTCTATGACAAAGCTTGGACTGACCAAAGTGAAAAAAAACACCTGTCTGAATTGTATACGGGATAATAAAGTATTTTTGGCACCATATCAATTCACTGTGGTGACTACAAATTGCTGTATTCATATTTACTGCAAAAGTAGATCTATCAACAAAGATTGACTGACCAAAAGAGAAAAAAAACACTCGTCTGAAATGTATATGCGGATAATAAAAGGTATTTTTTGGCACCTATCAATTCACACTGTGGATGACTACAAATATAGCTGCTATTCAACATTTAACTTCACAAGTTGCTATATGAAACTAAGCTGGACTGACCAAAGTGAAAAAAAACACCTGTCCGAATGTTACGGAATTAATAAAAGGTATTTTTTTGGCACCACATCAGAATTCACCTGTGGTGACTACAAAATTTGCTGTATTCAAATTTAACATGCAAAGTAGATCTATCAAACAACAAGCCTGGACTGACCAAAAGTGGAAAAAAACTCCTGTCTGAAATACTATACGGGATGTTAAAAGGTATTTTTGCTTCTATCAGTACACCTGATGGTGATACAAAGTTGCTGGCTTCAAATTTAACTGCAAGGTGGCTCATCCAACACAGCTGGCCTGCGCAAGTGAAAAAAAACACGTATATGAAATGTATACGGATTTAAAGGTTTTTTTTGGCACCTATCTGTACACCTGTGGGACTACAAATTGCTGTATTCAATTTTATGCCAAAGTGATCTATCAACAAAGCTTGACTGGACCTAAAAGTGAAAAAAAATCACTGACTGAAATGTTACGGGATAATTGAATAAGGTAGTTTTTGGCACCTATCAACTGTGGTGACTACAAAATCTGCTGTATTCCAAAATTTAAACTGCAAGGTGGCTATATTCAACAAAGCTGGACTGGCAAAATTGAAAAAGAAACTATATGAAAATGTATACTGATATTCAAAAGTGGAGTTTTGCACCATAACAAATACGACCTGTAGTAATAGAAAGGATCTGTATCCTAATATAAGGATCAATGCAATGTCTAACAAAGTTTTGGCTGTACAATATCCAGTGTCCTTTATAGGCTTTGTCAGTGTTCGCCCGTGGGCCCCCCCCCCCGCTCTCCCCCGTGACTTTACAGCGGTAGGATGCTCCTTTAAATAATTCTCTCCTAACTACTAAATCTGCACAATCTCGGATCTAACCTAACTTTTAAGGATCACAGCTAAAAAGTAGAGCTGTCTCTGTGAAAAAATAGTATATCTCGCTGAGCTGTTTGCTGAGCTGTTTGGACTGAGGCTTTGCGCACGTCCTACTTGCTATGAGACGCTGAAACAAAATGATATGAACAGGAAGGGCTGTTCTATATAAAACGGGTCATGTGATTTTACAGCCAATCGCAACCATTACACTTCCAGTAGACAGTCGCACACACATCTCACCCTGCTCTATTCTGTAAGCTGATTTGCTGGCCGCCAAAATGACAGGAAGCGCAGAAAATGGCACGATTTAAAAGATTTATGCACAGATTTTCTAGACCTAAAATTATCGCGTGATCTAAAAAAACCGATCACCGTAAATTTACGTGCCGATTTCAACTTGTCGATAATAATCGCTCAACACTACCGACGCAAACTAAAACAAAATTAACGCTGGTTAGTAAATATCATGTGTGCAAATGGACGCACACTCACTGTGATGGTCTTTCCCCTCGTCGCTGATAAAATAGTGTTTGTTTTACAATAAGTTCAACATAGTGCAGCAGCATCAGCAGCAAGAGCTTATGCAGGGACACACGTGAGAAATGTGAGGATTTAAGATGGCGTCCGTATGTATAGGGCTGGGACGGTCACAGAGCCGCAGTCGCTGATTGGGCTTCATGTCTGCACATGTCATTCGAGGGTGTTCCTTTCTTACTCCTAGAGTTCTTCTGCCCAATGTGCTTGCGGCCATTTTCCAATAAAAAAGACGTATTGTTCCCGGGAATCACCCTAAACTTCGGCTTCGTGCAGAACCAAAGTTTTCCCGAAATTCTAAACGAATTCCACTTCGCCTAGATTCGCCCATCTCTAAATATAGGCATACAGATAGATAAAAAAGTATTTGGGAAACATCAGTTGCTAAATCGTTTACAGAGGTGGAACATAGTCTCTCGAATCTGTTGGTGTGTGTTGGAGGAGGTGGTAGGTAAGGATCAGACACAGGTTAAGGGAAAATTGCCTCAGTGTGAAGCTTATTGGATCACCTCCCTGGAGCCTTTACGTCCCAAGGGACGTGATAAATAAGTAATGATTTGAAGGATTAAATTTTAGGTATGCTTTTAATTACCGTATGTAACTTAAGTATATAAGGCAACAACGAGTATAGGCATGCTTGAGAAAGGGGTGTTACCCGAAACATCACACAGGTGTGCGGTGCCCTCTGTCGATGTCTGCAACCTCCAAACCACATGACAACCCGGAAAATGGGCGATCCGGGGTCTTTTGTAAAGAAAGCAAGTTGGTTTTATTCATTTTCAGGTCACAGATCCCTCATGTGATTAAATGACAAATTGCTAGTGAAATGCTTCTGTCTCGCCAACCCTTAGACCACAGCTGCCACCAGATTTATTGGATTATGAAATACACCATTTTATAAATTTGAACAGTCTTTTTAACTTTGCTAAGGACATGTACAATACTTGTATTAAATCCCCCATTCTCATAGAGAAAGAATAGGTTTCTGATAAGGTGGCCTTTTCTGTGTGAGTGCACTTTTTCTTCAAGACTTATAGATTGTATAACATGGTACAATAGGGTGTAATGTCACTTTTTCCCACTCCCATAATTTTCACTTCCACATGAGAGGTTGTTGGAGGGTGAGTTACTAAATAGTTATGTTATTCCTTACACATGTTTTGCTTTATATTATTTGCATATATGTTATATGTGTTTTTACATTACAAAGTACTGATACAATTATTTTGCAACAATATCAGCTCGTATTCATTTACTTTATTCATTTTCATCTCACTTAGTACACTTATTTTCTTTTTTATGTTGTAATTACTATTTTTTTATGGATAGGGATACGCTGAATGTTAATTTCTTCTTTCTTTCTCTCTCTTGTTATCCCTATGTTATAAACCTTGCTTATATTAAGTAATCCACCAGAGGTTAGATAAATGAGGAACTTACTATTGTTCATCTGGTGATTTATACTTGATTGCATCTCTTAAATCCCAACCTTATGAGTGGGGTTATTTCCTCAGTTTGTCTTACAAAGGGTTATGTGAGTTGGTTTTTTTATTGTGACATGGGTTATAATATAGTAGTGGCAGACACTTTTTAGCTCACAATGAGGACACGCACTAAAGTTTTATACTGTTAATTCGCCTGAATTTCTCTCCTCTTTCACTCCAGATCCCCTCCTATTAGTTTCCTAATAAAAATTATTTTAGTTGAACAGCAATCGGGCAGTTTATTTTGTTTTCCTGATTTTCTCATGCTGCAACTGGTAGTTTTTTTCCAATTTTTGGTTTTGGGGAGGACACTCGCTAGTAACTAAAACACACCGATTGGTTGTGTGTCACACCAGGGAAATTAATCTTTTCTATGCATTCTTATGGAGATTCAAATTCCTCTTTTAGATAGCATAGAGACAAAGTCTTTTATGTCAGCACCAAAAGCCAATCAGGATTCAGGGTCACCTTGGCCTGATAGAAACATGTTGGATCAGTCAGAATTCCTATATTAGCTGCAGGTAGGAAAAGTAATTGGAATTGTGTGTTTATTAAAAGCAATTTCTAATGTAATTAAGGGATAAAATAAAAAAAAAAAAATGGATGGGTCCTTTAAATTGCCTGAAGAACCCATAAAAGTTTTTGAGAACTACATGGGGAGGTGGAATTTGGTTTATTGTTTGTTTAATTTTGTGGTTCGTTTGGTGATGTGTGTTTGTGTTAGGCAGTAGGGGGTGGTGTGAGGTGTTTAGTCTGTGTGATACTGGGTTTGTAAGTGAGGGGTTGATAAGTTTTGTTGTTTTGGATTTGGGATTTTAATGTTTTTGGGTATTATCATTTTGTGTTTTAGGGTTGGTTTTGATGTTTGCAAACATATACTGTTTATGTCTATGGTTGGATAGGAAGATGATAGGACAAAGAAATTAGGAATATTTTAAAGCAAAGAAAAGGAGAGAAAATAATAATTTTGAAGGATGATATAAAAATATAAGAGAGGGATATATTGATTTTTTTTGTTGACTGATTAATGGTAATTGTTTAGATGAGATGTATTTATGAGTATAAAAATATCTTTTTGAATGATCGATTTGATGGAGTAAGATAGTGAGTAATTTAAGATAATAGTAGATAAAAGTTTAGAGGAGTTGAAGATTATATAAATAAGATAGAAATAAAGAATAAAAGTGGACGGAATTATTGTTTAAGGGGTATGAGTAAAAAGGATTGGATCATAGGATATTTTTTTGATTGTGAGTTATTTTATATTAATTATTTAGATGTTGTTCTGTAAGATAGAATGAATGGTTATTTACTCAAATGCGATTTGAAGTTTAATTCGAGAAATATAAATTAATAGGGAATGGAAAAAAAAATTATAGGACTTAGATCCTAATTGCAGATGGGAGTCAGGGAAGCATTTTTTTCACTAATAAGGGGCAATTGGCCTTCTTCTATCAATCAGGGTTTTTGCCTTCTTCTGGAATCAAAACATGTCGCACAATAGGTGAACTGGATGAATATCTGTCTTTTTTTCGGCCTTACTCAAAACAATGTACACAAATATATTTGTAGGACTGGGGTTAATTTTTAGCTTTTCTAATCTTAATTCCTCTTCAAAATTAAGTATTTTTGAGGTGTTGGTGGATTTTTTTTTTACCTGTAATGCGATTGCTTAGAAGTGTAAAAATGGCACTTTGGCAAAAATATTTTTTTCAAAATCGCAAACTTACCAGAAATTTTAAGTATGAACTTGTTTCATTCCAGCTTAGTTGATCCCTATTGTCACCTATGATTCTTTGTTTAATTATTTCGATCAATTATGTTGATATAAATTTAGTATGTTAGCTTAATTATTAAAAACATGTTTAGGACTTTACCTATGGGTAGGCAGATGGTAAGTGGGCATACCGTATGAGTGGCTCAGAAGTGGAGATGCTTCGTACTCAGTGATGCCAAACTGTTAGTTACAGAAATCGGAACGAGATAACTTGGTCTCTGCTTTGTTTATTATTAGATGCTGTGTTTATTGCAACTTCGCATCTTGCTAGTTATACAGGAGGGCACCACTCCAGATCAGTCCTTCTGGCGTGATCATTGGGATGCCTACTAGCAGCTGGATCCTGATGAAGGCTCCGATTCCTGTCCTTAACTTCCCTATATACATAGGCTAATAGAAGAGCTGTAATAGCAAACCATTCTGTAATTAAATTAGTTTTAGTGTTACAAGAGTTGCTGTTTTCTAGTTCGGGGGGGAGGGGGGTTGGTGGGGGTGGGGGGGGGGGGGGGTTGGTGGCAATTTGCCTTATTCTACACTGGTCGGTGTCTATGTTATCACTCCCATTGCTTCCTCTTTCGCTTATATATGGTACCATCATTTCTTTCGCCCCTGTCAACACTTGGACAAAGCTTCAGCAAAATGTGCGTTGGGTGTACATGTGCTGCTGTCTGTATTCACCCATTATGTAATGCTATGTATTTTGCTTTATTTGTTAGTTATATACTTTTGTATTGTTATATTTGTGTAATAAATATATATTTTGTGAATTTTTATTGGGTTGGTGTTTTTGTTGTTTGGCGTCTAGTGCTGAAGTACCCTTGGGGGGACAAAAAATTACAGTAAAACATTTTTTTTTTTAAATAGCCAAAAGTAAAAAATTAAACGTTTAAAACTTTCCTCTTTTACAGATAATAAGAAAAGCAATAGAAAAAATTAAGAATTGGTATTTCTGTGTCGGAGCGCAACACACAGGTTTTTTGACAGAAAAAATAAAAAAGTTATTGGTGGCAGACATATAGCAAATAAAAAAAGGCTTTTACTGACCTGCAGAATAAAGTTAGAACATGTCTTTTATATGTTAACCTGTTGTTTTTCAATTTCACCTAGCAGGGGCAGGCACAGTTTTAGGCTTGGGAATAAATTCTTTGGGGGTGTGGGTCGGGGGGGTTAGGCAACATTTGCCCTATTTTCCTAAAGTATCTGACTTGTGGTATTGTGATATAATTGGTTTGCTTCATGGTCTTTGGCTATTAACTAACTGGTAATGTTCAGTGATATATGACACAGGATAGGTTACATGAAGCCACAACCAATTATCTTTATTCTTTATTGGTTTTTTGTTGATGTTTTTTTTTTTTGCAAAACGGGAAAAAGGAATGCTTTATGTGTTTTTTTAATGTCTTTTATATCTTTTAATTTTTTTTAACTGTAATTTTATCCCCCTAGGGTACTTGACTATAAGGAGTGCTATCGCTTGTACTGCAATGCCAGTGCATTGTAGAATAGTATGCATTTATTGCAAGGTGAAATGGGAGAAGTAAGATTGTAGTTACTGGGGCCTCTTTTAGAACCCGGCTGCCTGATAACCAGTTGGTACCCGTTTTCACCATCAACATGACTCCAGCATCTGAGCATTTGAAGAGCCAAGATTCTGAGTTTCTTTAGTCCTAGCCGTGATTGAAGAGTAGATGCATACTTTAACTTCCTCTAGTGTTAAGGGTCGTGATCCCGTACCCGTTTTAGGCTTTAAATGCATACAACTGCTATATACATTTGTTTATTGCATCACGACTTTTTGACTTTTTCAGGAACTTTTTTTAAACTAACATACAATTAAAATAAAACTATTTTATAAAAATTGAAAAATGCTCTTAATAAAACATTATAACATTTGTGTTGTTGGGGTCAATTAGACCAGGTCTAATATAAGAGTAAAATAAACAATAATAAGTCCCAAAACTGAACTCATAAAACACAATATAAAAACAAAACGACCACAGCCAGCTCTACCTCCAACCACTTGAGATAGGGACATGTCAGGCATGTATGCCAAATTCAGCTTACAGTTGGTACTTTGAGAGTATCATCTTAGTTTACACCATGCAACAATGAGGAGTAGAATAGATGCAAGCAGAAATTGCTGAGATTATATCTTGGATGATATGAATCAGAGGACACCAGCAGCCAAAATGATTCAGTTGAGCAGGTTTCTGAGGAGGAAGATTGATGTGGGTATCAACGGAAGACACAGAACAGTTATGATCAGTCTGGATGAGAGGTCACGGTGCTGAATGCTGCTCCCGCTGAAAGATTCAAATCCAAATCGTGATCAAGATCATTTTGGAGCTCAGTACCTCCAGATGTACATGGCAGGGCAGATGCTAAATTTACTCCCCGAGTCGATTGCTAAGGTCATAACAAATCGACTTGAGGCCTTAACCAATGGCTTAACAAACCGACTGGAGTCCGGCGGAGTCGATTTGCTAAACTCTCTCAACTGATTTAGCTGTAGGCCTTAACAACGGCTTATCGACTGTTAGCGATTCACAAAGCAGTAAATTTATGTGTCCCCCAGTGAAGTAAAAGGGTCCCCCAGTAAGTTATATCGCCCCCAGTAGGTGGTTTAAATTTATTTACTTTATATATCTCCCAGTAGGTAGGTGTGATAGTTTATATGTCCCCCGAGCAGTTATAGGCAGTTTTGGATCCCAAGCAGGTATATGGGCAGGTTTTGGATCCCCCGTAGGTATTAGGCATGTTATGGATCCCCCAGTAGGTATATAGGCAAGTTTTGGATCCACCAGTAGGTATATAGGCAAGTTATGGATCCCCAGTAGGTATATATGGCAGGTTTAGGTCCCCCAGAGGTATATAGGCAGGTTTAGTCCCCTGCAGGTATATAGGCAGGTTTAGGTCCCCCAGCAGGTATATAGCAGGTTTTTGGTCCAGCAGGGAATAGGCAGGTTTAGGTCCCCCAGCAGAATATATAGCTAGGTTTTAGGTCCCCAGCAGGTATATAGGCAGGTTTTGGCCCCCTGCAGGTATATAGATAGCTTTTAGGCCCACAGCTCGTGTTATATTAGGTTAGCTTATAGGGCCTCACAGCACATTTAGTAGGTAGCTTTAGGCCTCACAGCAATATGTATGGTTAGATTATAGGCCTCACAGCACATATGTAGGTAGATTATAGCTCCTCCCTGCACGTATATATGTAGATAATTAGCCCCCCTCCTCTCTGCACATATAAATTGTCAGATAATAGCCCCCCTCCTGCACAATAACAGTCAGTATAATTAGCCCCCTCCCTGCACATATAACAGTAGATAATAGCCCCCTCCCTGCTACATATAATAGTAGATGAATAGCATACCCTCCTGAATATAAAAGTAGTTAATAGCCCCCCTACCTGACATATAACCAATAGATAATAGCATCCCTCCTGCACATAATAAAAGTAGATAATAGCCCCCCTCCCTGCACATATGCAGTAGATAACAGCCCCCTCCTGCACATATAAACATAGATAAGCCCCCTCCCTGCACATATAACAATAGATTAATCAGCCCCCCAGCATGAATAGAGCTAATTAAAAGTAATACCCTTACTGCACTTACTGACCTCGCTCCTGCGCTGTCGCTGTCGCTGTCCCGGTCTTTTCTTCTGCGGCGTTGACGTCACAGGCGTGCAGCGGGCAGCGTGATGACGCGCACGCGCCTGGGATGTGCACTCCGGCGCGCTCAGAGCGCATCCTGACTGCGGCCACTGATTACTCCCGGAGCTCTCTGCTCGCTGAAGCATCTAAACTGTTGTTGCGTCCTGCGGACGCACATACAGTTAGTCCCGCCACCGCTGCCGTCGCCAAGGTCTCTAAGCGCTAAGCCGATAGCTTAGCGATGGTAGCGGCTTAGGTCCTAACGATCGGCGGCGGCGGCGATTGCGGCGGCGCCGGGGGACTACTACAAATGTCATAAAACTTTCCCCTGGATCACAAGGTTTGCTGTGACAAGGAGTAAGTGATTCTAGACATGTTTTTATTGTTTATGGACTTGTCAATAAAAATAGTCATTATTGCTTGACAACTTGAAGGAAAAAAGTCCACGGCAACATGTGGAATTGACCTTCATGATGATGACCTGGATGCCTACATGGGTTCTTCTCCTTGCTGGAGTGTACAAATCCTGCAATGAGGCCACTGATAGTCTCTGGGACGCATCGAAAATGCCCATTCCGGCAATATATGCCAAGTAAGCCAGGCAAATACGGCTCATAAAATCTGGGAGCCTGTGATGCAAAAACTAGCATGCATGGAATCTACTGATTTACACAGGCAGTCTGCAAGCGGCATCCCTGAAAAAAAACCAAGGAAAACGTGTAGTACCTCGATATTGGACTACTGGACTGCAGTGTCACAACATTATCTTGTGACAATTTTTTTTACCAAGCTATGACCTTGACTAAATCCAAAATAACCTCCCAAGTATCAACTTATAAGAACTTTACTATAATCAGAAAGCTATAACCAAATGAAAAAAAATTCCTTCATAACCTATCTTTTAATTTTTTTCAAAAATTTCTAAAAATACACAAGAAACATAGCAATGATAGTACCAACAATAAGAAAAAGGATACCTACGGGACATCTGTATCTTTGCACAATTGGGTTTAAATTACACAGAAAATAATCTTATCCTATCCTGCTCAGGCCTCTACTTATCCTTAGGCAGAGAAACTGCCCGAAAAGGGCGACACCCCGCAAATAGGACTATATCGGACCTAGCAACCAAACATTGTACGGAAGTATACGAATACAAGCAAAGTATAACACCTGTTTCACACCAATTAAATAATAGACTATATACAGTACAGAAAAGTGGCTTATAGTTAGATTACAAAACTAGTCTGAGTTGTAGGAATATGAGTCTCACGCAATAATCCAGATGAGGCGTTTCATCCCTCAGATCTCAGGGACTTGTTCCAATGGGTTAGAACAATTCCAAACCACTGAGATTTTATCACTCCAATTTTAGAGTACATTACATAGTAACCTGATCAGAGGGTAATTTCCATATTAGAGCTGGTATGCCTGAAAAACAAAAGGACAAGGAAAAAGAAAACAGATATACTCAAAACTATCAAAATTAGTATTAAAGTAGAGCATACTGTAAATAACTAGATCACTATTAACAACTTATAAATGTACCTGGAGTAACAAGAGAAGAGCTAGTGGTGCTCCGCGAGGGTACTCCTTTGGTGCCAAGGTAGTCAGGTGTCCCACAGGGGAAACCCAACATTATCAATCCATTTATATAATGTGGTAACACTAACAAAAAATGTTATAGTACCGCCCACTTACACAGTTCAAACTAACCTGGTTATTCCAATAAGTCTACTAGAGACAGCCTGCGCAGATGCCAGCACGCGCGTTGTACCTCGGCATCCGATCAATCTACTGCTATGTGGGGTTTTCAAAAAATGGCCGCCAATGTCGAAAGCCCCTTAAGGCGCATGCGCGGATAAGTAAAGATGGCTCGAGGGCGTTCTGCTCCGTATGCCGTAATAGGTCTAGCGGGCGCGAGTTGTGCGCATGCATGTTCAAATGTTAACCACTTAAGGACCAGGGCCCCGGTTTTTTTTGGTGGACAGTTTCGTTTTTCTCTCCTCGCCTTCTGAAGCCATTAACTTTTTTTATTTTTCCACCTAACATAGACAATGAGGGCTTTTATTTTGGGGACAAGTTGTACTTTCTAATGGTGTTATTCACTATACTATAGAATATACTGGGAAACCGTAAAAAACTTCCAAAGTAGGAAAATGTGATTTTTTTTTATTTTCGCCATGTTTGCGGGGTTTTGCAATTACGCCGTTCAATCTTCAGTAAATTATAATGTGTTATCCTGTATTTTCTACAGGTTGTTTGCATCTGCAATACCAAACATTGTAGGGTTTCCGTTATGTTTTTGATACGTAAAAAAATTTCCAAAACATTTCTATTTTTGAAATTTTGCGCCACGGCGGCCATTTTTTGCGACCCAATTAACTTTTTTGACTAAACCTAAAGATGTCTGTGAGGGGGGCATTTCTTTTTTTTGCGGCTGAAGGTGTACTTTTTATCGCTAGCAGTTTGGAATGCATGCAACTTTTTTGATCATTTTATTCCATTATTTGGAGTGACGTAAATGACATACAACGCATTTTTGGCGTTTGGAAGTTTTTTTTCTTCTACGGGTGTTCAGCATTACGGGATTAATGATGTTATATTTTTTATAGAATCAGACTTTTTCGGACGGTCGATACCACATTTGTGTAACTTTTTTATTATTCTAATTATTTTATTTGTAAAATGGGGAAAGGGGGGTGATTTGAACTTTTAATATTTTGAGGCACCTATGGTATTGACCACTAGGTGGCGCGATGTTCATACAAACCTAATGCATTGCATAGGCAATGCATTAGGGTGTACAAAGATGGCGGTTCCCCACTTCCTAGTCTGTGGACGGAAGTTGGGGCAAACCGGCCAGAGTAAGTGACGGGAGCCTTCACAGGGCTCCCACACTATGACCGGTGATCGGATCGGCGCTTGCATTGCTCGCTGATGCGATCACCGCAACGCATTCGTGTGCACGGCACCGATCGCCTATTAATCAGGACGCGCGGCCATCTTTGCCGCGTGCCTGATGGGGTAAAACACGGCAGGAGGCGGGCCAACCGCGGCGCTGGTGTACTGCTGGGTGTTAGCGGCGATTTGGGCTGTCGGTCATGGCGGCACATTTTTGAAACCCGGCACATGAGCAGTAGGATTGAACGGACGCCGGTACTATTCGCGGCTGTGCTGGCATCTGCGCTTGGCGGGTTCTAGTAGACTTATGGATAACCAGGTTAATTGAAACTGTGTAAGTGGGGCGGTACTATATATCATTTTTGTTAGAGTTACCACATTATATACATGGTTGATCATTGTTAGGGTTAATGTGGGACATGAATACCTTGACCATGGAGTACCCATCGCGGAGCTCACTAGCTCTTCTTTGCATTATCCGGTACATTTATTAGGTGTTAATAGTGATCTAGTTATTTTACTGTATGCTCTACTTATACTTAAATTTTGATAGTTTTGAGTATATCTGTTTTCTTTTTCTTGTCCTTTTGTTTTCAGGCATCCAGCCTAAGATGGAAATTACCTCTGATCAGGGTACTATGTATGTACTCTAAAATTGGATGATATAAAAATCTAGTGGTTTGGCATTTTTTTAACCCATTGAACAAGTCCCTGAGATTGGGATGAAACGCCGGTCTGGGGATTATTGCATGAAACTCTTGTCCTACATCTCAGGATAGTTATTAATCTAAACTACTAAGCCACTTTTTATGTACTGTTTATTGTCCTATTATTATATTCGGAGTGGAAACAGGTGTTTATACTTTGCTGGTTTTCGTTACTCCGTACGAGTATATGGGGGTTGCTTTGGTAGCGATATAGGTCTACTTTGCGGTGGTCGGCCCTTTTCGGGGCGGTTTCTCATGCTTAGTAAGTAGAGGCCTGAGCAGGGATAGGGAATAAGTTATTTTCTGTGCATTTTCCAATTGTGCATAGATACAGTTGTCCGTAGGGCATCCTTTTTTCTTTATGTTGGCACTATCATTGCTATGTTTCTGGTGTATTTTAGAAATTTTGATTAATAAGTTAGGTTTTTTTAAAGGAATTTTTTTCATTTGGTTACAGCTATGACCCGTTGGACAAGAACTTTTCAGGAGGAAAATCACCATTGGTGGGCACAGTGAAAAAAAACAAAACCTGGAGCTGCCTGCTGAATTGTTGACGATGAAGGACAGGGATCTCCACTTTCCTCAAAGTTTGTTTTTAAGACACCACCACTGCTGTTTCATACTGCCCAAATATCGACAGAATGTGTATGATGACCCACACTTCACAAGATGCAGCTGTGTCATCGGGAAGTGAGACAAAAAGCCCACGAATCATTCCTGGACTATAAACAAAAACAAAGGAGGAGTCGGACAACCTGGACAAAGTTGCTTGCCACCTACACTTGCAGCGAATGATAGGGATGGCCAATGGTTGTATTTTCCAACATCCATGATGTGTCAAAACAATGATTTGTGTTGTGGACCCACATTCACCCAAGGATGGAATTAAAAGAAAAAAACAAGCGGAGGATGTTTGAGGAAACCTGGAAGATCCCTTGTCAAGGCGCACATTGACCAAGGGAACAGGGTGCCCGTGACCCCAAGCCGCTGCAGCCTTGTCCGACAACTCTCCAGAGCTCAAAAAGTGCTTCGCCCACACACCACAGCAACACAAGAAGCATCATCAGCAGCATACTCTCAACCAGCCCTGATCGAAACATTTCAACCACAACAGACCACAACCCAGTGAGACACCTGATTCTAAAAGAAAGAGGTGTCATGGTCTGCCCTAGCAATATGGACAGAAAGACAAACACATCTGTGCTTCGCCTGCAAAAAAATACCTCTGCAAGGATCACACAAAAAGTGTCACTTTTTCCCACACATGCATCTAAATTACTCATGCATCTAAAAAATTAGTACTTGATTTCTGTTGATTTGATTTGCTGATTGATTGTTGTTTGTTTGGTTTGCCCTAGAAAAGCTACTTTTTATTATTATTTGCTATTAATTGTTAATATAATTTCATCTTTTATTTGTATTAAAGTTTTTTAAAAAAAAACAGTTTTTTGCCTTTTCTCATAAAGTAGTTAGATATGGGTCAAAATGACCCGTAACACCATAGTGTTAAATAGAGTTAATAATATAAAATTATATATATATATGTATTTTTTTACATTTAAAATGTGTTCTAAAACACATAGTCAGGTAATTTAACAAACTTTTAAAGTTTATATTATTCTCTTGAGGTTCATGTGACAATATATTTTTATATGGAAAATGAAGGGTACACTCTCAAATGAAAGGCCCAGGGGGCCACAACAAAAAATATTAAAATCAATCTTCCATTGGATGAGAAATCCTAGCGAAGGTAACTAAGAGGTAAGAAACAAAATGGATCATAATATAAATGTTTGTAGGGTATTAGGGGTGATTTAAGAATACGGGTTCAAAACCGACCCATTTAACCTAAGTCAAAGAGTAACAGAAAGCTAACACTAGAGGAAGGTTAATTAACAGCCAACATCTACTGTGAATGCAGAAGGTGCAACTGGGCAAAAAGTTACCCACTAGTAGTAACTTGCTTGGTGTATTGTATCTTTTATTTACAACAATACAAAATTTACTTTTCCACAACCACTTTCATACACAAAAGCACATAAAAGCTAGAAAATCTGAAAGAATTGTGTAACCTCTTTGTGTTTCTGCAGGAGTCTGTGAACTTTTTTGCAAAATGTACAAATGTACTGCTGAAAATAACCATCAAGGTTCTAAACACACACTTTTCTTAACATTTACTATTGTCATAAAGGTTTTTGTATGGTAGAGCTAAAAAAATGTGAAACAGAATTGTAAGAATACTTACAATTGCATGAAAAGCATGACTTAGTAACACAATACGGCTTTTTATCATTTCGATAAAAAATCTGGCCATATTCGCAGTAAGGATCAGTAAAGTAAGCTTGTGTCTGAACACATGCTCTTATTATAGAACATTATGGGGGACATGTATGAAAACTGTCTAGGTCTAAGACTTTCTATGTTGCCCGTTGCAACCGGAGCGCCCTAAAGTGCTCTGAAAAAAATTAAAGGGGAGCTCTAAATTTTTAGGCTAAATATAATTATTAAAATAACTCTAAAATATTTAAAAAAATCATTCACACATATGATCAAATCAAATTTTCAGATGCATATCTCCTTATATAGATTTTCCTAATTAAGGGTCACATGTATGAAAATTGTCTTGGTCTAAAACTTACTTTGTTGCCCATAGTAATCAATCAGAGCGCCCCTTTCATTTCTCCAGAGCACTATATGAAATGAAAGAGGCGTTGATTGTTTTCGATGGGCACATATAAGAGAGTTTTAGAACTGACAGTTTTCATGTGGCCCTAAATGTTTATGGCAATGGAAGATTTAAAACATTAAATTAGTGTGGCTATTTCTTGAACTGTCATTCACTACCAAACTACCAAGGAGTGTTACAGCTGATGCCACACCATCAGTTACAGGTTTATGGAGTCACTGTTATTCCAACAGACGTATCTTCCACCATCAGCCATATTTGGACTATCTGATAAATATTACATAAAGTGTTGTAGCTTGACAAACCCTTTTAAGATTATTAGTGTCATACCTACAACATTTTTGTAACTTTTTGGTTGAATTTCCTGCTTTCTCAAACTGTGGTTGACATATTCCTTTTTTTGTCTCCTATTTGTCTCATATTCAGAATGTCCCAAACCTCAATATAGTGACAACTAAGTCCAAGCTGCACTAGAACAGAACAGAGATCTATTGGAACAACACTATATATAACCTGGAATGTTATTTTTTTCAAGAAGGGCATCTAAACCCCTCTTGTATGGGAGAGATTTTCATACTTTCATCTTTTTATGTTAATGAATCCCCATCTATGATGATAGTAAACATTTTTTCCTCAAGATATAGAGAATTCCCTCTTGTCATGGTTACAAACCAACTGTAGGTATACAGTAAAATGGGGATTACATAGATTTTTGTATTAACCTTTTTCAATACTAATGCATAAGAACTAGATAGTCCTTAAGATGTGTTTATTCGATCTTGATGACCTAAGACTAATTATACTTCTTTATACCACAGCCCACATATTATCTTTATAACCTTGTTTGTGCTTACCATGTGTGGACTAAACCCAAATTTGAAAGAAAAAATATTTGTGCTGTAATTTCTGTTCTTGTATTCCTTAAGTTAGAGGGTTTGTATCACCACGCTGTTTTGGTGCCAAAAGCAGATTCAGATTTATACATCCTGTCTTCCTGTTTGGGCTGTGGCTGCTTCTATGGGAGTGAATGGCACATCATCTCAGCATTCGCAGCTCTTCTAAAATAACTGACTTGAGAGCAGGAGATGTTATCCTCAAGTGCAGAGCTCAAAGTAAACAAACAATGGAGACTTGTGTGAGACAACCCACTCTGCTCTCAAGCTGCCGGCAACCTGGCCCATCCTGTCCTCATCCCTGCTATCAGATAAGATAGAGCAGAGAGAGAAGAGGAGAGCAGGAGGGTAACCAGAGAAACCTGTGAGCAAAAACAAACTATTTAATTTCCAGTCCCTACATGTTTAAAACTAATTTTTTTAGTTAGACAACCTCTTTAATAAAAATACAAGAAAAAACACTTCTAAAATATAAATGATGCATTGGATTGAAAAGTTCTGTTTTCTTGTATCCTGAGAATGTTTTCATCTTTGTTACTTTTCTCATTTTGATTGCACGTTTCACTGTGAAGATATATTGCACTCTGTAATAGTTTGTGTAGTAGCTTTTACTTGTATGCACGCTATAAATTATTTTCATTAAATCCTTCATATTTTTGATGTGGTTTCAGTTCAACTTCAGTTTTAACACCCAACAAGCTTGTATTTTTGGACAATACAGCCTAAATTGCCCATTCAAAACAAAAATCAATACTGTCTTGTAAAATTGATTGTCTTGAATCAACAAGTTTAATGGAAACGTCAGTAGAAGATTGATCATCTGTGATCATTGGTGGTGAATTTGAAATAGAACAACTTGCAATCTGAAGTTGATGTTACACAAAAAAAAATAGCTTTTTACACTGCAACCCCCCACCCCCCCCCCCCCCCCCCCCCCCCCCCCCCCCCCCCCTGACAAGGCTTGTGCTGCCAACTCCTACGGTTAACAATGTCTGTATCTAGAAGAAATACTGAATTGTAATGAATATTAATTGTAATATTTTTTAAATTTTTTACTTAATTTATTACAGCTTTCTAAAAAATTTTAGGATAATGTCAGAGAGGAAAATTTATTTACTGTATGTATATGTATAGAATGTGCTATCCTATGCTACTGGTATCCCGCTGATTGCTTGGATTGTAATAACTACTTGGTCAGTAGTGGATATGATTATAGGTTAACCCATGGAATGCAGTCTGTGGAACTGGATTGTGCATTCTTTACTCTTAACCATCATAATGAATTGTGGACTTTCCCACATTGAATCCCCAGGTCACTACTCTGTTAGCAACAGCTGGTGCATACATGGGAAATAGACACCAGGTTGTGGTATAAGGTGAAAGACAGATATCATTGTCAGTAAAACAAGACACAATTTAGTCATAAATGGTAATAATAATAATAATAATTTATATAACACCAACATATTCCCCGGCACTTTACAATTAAGAGGGTATAATTACAGACAAAATTGAATATTCACAGTGAAAAGCTATAGAGGCCAGTTCTAAATAGCTTTAAAGCAGTGTAGAATGCACCAGGATGTATGAACATGTTCTTGTGCGGGTCATAGATTTGCCGCATCCTAGTTCCACGTGACAACTCAGGCTCAGGTAGACCACTTTTAACTTGGTCTGGCTGTTCCAGTAGTAATGCACCTAGTTTTGTCATTTTCCAGGCATAAATATGTAGAATCATACGGTAGTGGTGCAACATATCCCCAGAATGCTCCCACATATTGGTAGTGCCGCAACATGCGCCTACTTTGGAGTGTGCATGCTTATACATCTAGAGAACAGGACTGCGTGATGTTTTTGGGCAGAGAGGACACCAGAATACTGGCACAGCCCGGTACATACATGTCAACCCATATGTTTAAAATGAAAGGGGTTCTCTTTTTACTTGTTATAGAGCTCACAACTTAATTATAATGAACTTTGTAATTGATACTGTTAAGGATGATATATAGACTATTCAGTTCGTTGGGGGCTAAACAGTTACTTTTTATAATTCTTTTCAATAAATAAAGTCAGCTCGTCCTGTTCTCTAAAGTAATCTGTTTTAATTGCAGTTTCGAGTGAACTCTGGATGCTAGAACAAACCAAGGCAATAAGCTAATTAAATGTTACCTTCAATAAAAAACAATCAATAAGCTAATAATATTACCTTCAATAAAGGATAAGAAACTGATGAGTACTTAGAAGGCCAAATAAGGGCATAATGTTTGTAAAACTTTTGTACCTAATCTGGTGATGTGTCCTTAATACTTATGTCATAATTATGTAAGTCAGAGGAACGCCCTCTGCTCAGATGTATAAATATATGATGATTTTATGAATAAATTATGCATTGCACTCAGAGATCTTGATCTTCTGTGTTCTCTGTGTCATCGGTCCGGACTGCTCCATCCAATCTGGCTACCATCCAATATACCTGAGGGTCCCCCTTGAGAGACCACCTTAACAATACTCATTAAAAATTATTTACCTGTTCTATTTTGCAAAACCAGGCAGAAAGCCCTTTACTTCCTACTTCCTGCATACCATGTGACGTCTACCATTTGCTTCTACCTCTATGGACATTTTGTCATCACTCAGTGGATGTGCTCTGAAACCAGGCTCAGCTCAGATACATTCCCCTGTAGGGGGCGTGACCTGAGCAAAGAAAGATCTATCTGCCTCTAGTGACTCATCTATCACTATGCAAACAGAGGTGATGGCAGGAATGTAATAATTTAAATACAGCTGCTTGAATCTAGGTGTCTTCATTACCATGTATTGATAGGAGGAAATGTGTTTTTTGATAAATGTGCTAAATACTGTAGAGCTATCACTGGGAGGGGAGCTTAGAGAGCTCAGGCACACTTTATACACTAGATAGAGAGATGAAAGCAATGAGAACATAGGCACAGACACAGCCAGCACAGAAAGCCAGTTTCACTTTCACACAGCTCTGAGGGAAGAGAGAGCAGGCAGCCAATAACAGCACAGAGAGCAGGACTCATATGGGGGCGTGTCCCGAACCCACGCTTCAGATTTAGCTCTAGATACTCACAGATTAGCTAATATGTGCTATACTAATTGATTTAGGTAATAAAAACCAATTACAAAAGTGCTTATTTTTACTTTACCCATCATTACAGATATGTTCTTTGCAGCGAGAATACTCCTTTAAAGCTTCCTAAAATAGACTTACTCGCCGACCCCCCCCCCAAAAAAACCCCCCAAAATGCCTCCATCATAGCTCTAGTCTTATGATAGGAGTCCACACAGATTGGAATTAAATGACTCATGTGGAAGCTGGTAGTGTATCCCTGACATAAACAAAGATACATATGAATACATAAAAACAGACTGGTGCCCAAGGGTGTAACGAGAGAAGCCTTGGCCCAATAGCAAACTTATGGATTCCACACAGATTGGAATTAAATGACTCATGTGGAAGCTGGTAGTGTATCCCTGACATAAACAAAGATACATATGAATACATAAAACAGACTAGTGCCCAAGGGTGTAACTAGAGAAGCCTTGGCCCCATAGCAAACTTATGGATTCCCCCTTGTCGCAGTCCTCCTCTGCCAGAACAATTATGGTTGCCCATTAATAATAGTCATGCAGTTACCATATAATGAAAGGAGCAAATACCTCACTATACATATCACCATCATACTGCTGCTAAACAAATCCCACTATCCCAAGACCAACATGATCAATAATACTATTATATAAAGATGTGATTAGACCGCTAGAACACGACCACAAATTACCACCACATAAACAGTGAATAATTCCCCAATACTACTACTAAATAAAGATCAGCATACAAAGACCAATATCTCTGCCGTACAGTGACCAATTAGTGGAGATACAGTTGTCACAGGCTCTGCAGACTGTATATTACCACTAGAGATAGGGCGAGTTTCTCAAAAATTCGATTTTTACCGGTTCGCGAATTTTCGACAAATTAGTTAGGACCCAAATAATTTGCGTCAAATCAAGCTATTTCTCGATGCAGAGAGACTGTAGGGTGCTGTAGAACTATTGTGCAGCTCAAACATTCTGAGGGAGACTGGTTTGATCTTCCATACAATGCTGTGTTTTAGTATGACACGCATATGACTCCACGCTTCTTATTAATCGTTCACTCTAAATTCCTGGGTACTTACAGGGGCAAAAAAATGACAAAAACTGAAGTGGAAGAGCCTGTTAAAGTCCCCCATAGAAAATTAATACAGCGGCTGCGCCAGGGGAAAAGAAACAAGCTGAGGCTAAGATTCTACGATAGGGTAAAGAAACAAGAAGTGGTTACTGGAGCCGGCCAGGTCTCAAAATACAGTAAGGGTCATCACAGCAGGGGTCACTCCATGAGGCCAGTGCTTTAAACCATCACAGAATATGAACAGTACTAAATCTGTACTTTTAACCGCTAGATACATGTGAGGTAGGGGTAACCCGAATGAGTTAGGAGGGTGTCGGCAGTAATTTTGCGTTGAAATTTCTGATATTTTGCCTTTCCTTTCATCCAGTAGTGTCGCCTTTCAATCGCGTCAAATTATCCATCAGTATTGCTAAAGCCAAAAACAATCAGGGTTGATCCAATAAAATGAGATGCACCAGTAAATGGGATATTTGTATGTCTTCTGTGTTCTGTATCCATCTTCCCATGCCTTCTGCAGGTTGAAAATGAGGGGAAAACCAACCTAGTGGCAACTTCATAAGGTCGGTGAGGGTCAAACAGCATTAGGAAACCAAAAGGGTTTTCTGTGAGACAGCGGTCACTTGGCAGCAGCATGGTAGGACCAAAGAGTGGCACAATCAAGAGTGTGAGGGGCGTCAACAGCAGCAGCAACAGCAGTAGCATGTAGGTCTAGAGTGGCATAATGGACATTCTGGAGGTGCACAAAGAAGGAGGGTAGGCCACAGAGTGGCACAATGAAGAGTGTGGAGGTCATGGCAGCAGCAGCATGGAGGTCAGAGAGTGGCACAATGGGACAGAGCGTGAAGGTCCGGTACAGCAGCAGCAGCATGAGGTCATAGAGTGGCAACATGACAGAGTGTGGAGGTGGGTGGGGGGGGGGGGGGGGGGGGGGGGAGTTATAGACTGTGTTTTTGATTAGTGTTGTGGGTATATATATGTGGGGGTGGGGGGTGGGGAGGGCAAACCATGTCCCTGGTAAAGTTGGTAGGTAGACTGATGGAGAAAAACTGGCAGCTGATGTGTGGCATCAGGCGGGTTGGGGACATCAGAATAGCGGCTGAGGCATGGTAGTTTGAATCCAGATAATTTATCAAAGTTTTGGTGACGCGTCATGGCTGATGTAAATCTGATGCCTTAAGGCTTGGTTTGTGGAAATCTGGCCAATCCACGCCTGATACATCTTGTCAAAAGTCAGTCGCTCCACATTTCTCCGTGGACAAGCGGGCTCTCCGTGGGTAACGATGCTAGCCCCCGCCGCACTGACCACCCGCTCTGATGCCACCTACTGGCCGGGCAGGACAGCTTCTCACTGCAAATCGGCATGTTGTGGCCACACATCCAGGTTTGGCTAGCCCAGTAGTCAGTGGATTTCTAACTGGGTGCGCAAAGTGCGTCCAAGTAGGGCAATGACCTGTTGGTTCAGGGTTTGCTCCAGGGTCCTGCTGCTGCTGGTGAGTTCCCTCTCACTAGGCAGGTGAAGGAGCTGCTCATCAGCGCCTCCAGACTAGGTTGCTGCTGATGAGTGGTACTTCTCCTACCCCTCCCCACCTTCCCACATCAGCCATGGCAGTTGTACATGAGTGCTGAGGAACCCCCAGTCAGACCTGTCAGAGATGGACCATGTGGACATAGGCAGCGGCCAAAATTGACTACGGAAGATTTCTCTATAGTATTTGAGTTTGTCTCCCTCTTAGCAGCTGGAAAAAAAGGCTCCATTTTAGGACGGTGCAAGGGTCAGGAGGGTGGAGAGCAGAAATCATCCCTCTGTGATGGTGAATGTATTGTTTGCTGTCACTAGCCAGGCAAAATCACATGCTGCAGGCCATGTGTGCAAGTATGACTCTGAGGGACTCCCTGCCTCCTCTCTGCCCTGTTTACTGCACGGTGCTTGGGGGTCATCTGTCTCATCTTCCTCATCTCCATTCTACCTCCTCCTGATGCTCCTGCTCTCTCCTCTCCTGTCAACTGGGTAGGAAAAAACACTCATTTTACCAGACAATACTTGTGATCCAATGTCCTTCTCTTCCTCCTCTCCAGTCAGTCTCCACGGACTCTTGTGGCCGCAAGATGTAGTTACCACGTCTCCAGTCCCTTCCTAGACAGATTTTTCAGCATTGATTGCAGGACATGATAGCGAGGAATGTCGTTATTCATCCATTGTCCGACGACTGACAAATAAGGACGCCTCCTCAAACGGCATCAGCAAATGGCAGGTGTCATGCATGAGCTGCCACTGGCTGACATCAAAGTTACACATGGGAGTACTTCATCATTGATTATTGTTGGATCTTTACTGCTGTCCTCCTCAACGGTCTTGGTATGCAGAGGCTGACCCCTCACAACATGACCTCCCATGCCACTCTCCACATCCATACTTTGCCGCTACTGCAAGAAACAGGGGTGTCGGCCCCACTTCATCCGCTGCATGTAGCTGCTGACGTCCTAAAAATTGTTCATCCTCGCTGTATAGTGGCGACTGAGCCCAGACCAATACTAGTTCTCTGCGCTGAGGGAACCGAAACGGGACAGTGGCGGGTTGTGTACAGGTGAGAGCGCTGAGCTGTTTCCGGGCCTGCCAACTAAGGGTTGTGTTGGACGAACCACTGATCTTTGCTGGGGTAGTAAGGATGTCATCTGGGATGAGTTGATGACCTAGACAACCAATCAAGAACCCTCGGGTTGGTGGTCAACACACGGCCGCTAGATGACACAGGCAGTTCTGACCTCACCGAGTCACCCCTGCTGCGACGTCCCCTTACTGTGCTGCGATTGTGCCTGCTCCTGGATGTTTGTGCCACTGCCACTCGCATGTGAAGAGCCTGAAACCTTCTCTGTCTGACATACTGTTGTTCAAAAATTTACAGACTCGTTTAATGAAGATATTGGTATATGATAAATAATACCTGTAATTTGACTCTAAATGAACCACTTAACAGGCTTGGGTAATCCTTGGATATAAATTGCGCTCCAGAAATGACCAGAAAAAATTTACTCTGTGGTATAGAAAAAACACTGTGTATTTTACTGAATATTAAATGCACAAACAAAGCGTTATTAACCTTTTTCGAATATAAATTGAACTCCAGAATCCACAGGGAAAAATTTAATTCGTATGTGCGTTTAAAAAACACCATGTATTTTACTGATATAAAAGCACAAAACACGACTTAATTAACCCTTGGAATAAAAATTGCCCCTCCCGAAAATGATCAGAAAATCTACTCGGCATGTGGCATTTTTAAACACTGTGTATCTTTTGAATATAAAAGAAAAACAGCTTAATTAACCCTTGAATGTAAATTGGCGCTCCAGAAATGGACCAGAACAAATTACTCGTTTGTGGCGTTTAAAAACACTCTGTATTTTACTGAAATAAAAGCACAAACACACTTATATTAACCCATGAATATAAATTGTGGTCCGAAATGACCAGGAAAAATGTACTCATATG
>JAODAL010047462.1:0-29905 GCA_025379985.1 Phyllomedusa bahiana
TGGAGTCATAAATCGGGTTTGGATGTGCGGGGTTTAAAATAGGTCAGTCTGGAGTGACTGGGTATAATCAGCTTGGATGTGTGGGTGAATCGCTTGGATTGATGGAGTAATCGCCCTGGATGTGAGGGAGTAGAATCAGCTTTGGATGTGACTGGAGTATACGCCTGTCTGTCACTGAGGATCGGTCCCAGTTCATCCCCGTGCTCTTCTTCCTCCCCAGTGCTGTTTCGCCTCTTCGTCACTGGTCCGTCCCTGGAGCCCGACGCCCGGACGGTGGACGTGGAGTTTACAGTAAGATTGTGACACCCTCCTCTTATTCCAGTAGTTCCTACCTTTTGCTCCCGGGAGAGGCAAGTCTTTACCACCCAAATCATGTCCGCCGCTCCCGGGTCTTTACAGGTGTCGTTGGGCGTTTTTACATTGTAAAAAAACCTTCAGCTGTGAGAAGTTTTAGGTGGAAAAGTTAAAAGAATTTTCCCCATTTATGACAGCAGCAGGCTGTTGAACGGGAAAAGTTAGGGGAGTAGCAAGCATGTTATAAAGGCCCAGTTTAGGTTCCTTGAGCCCCCCCTTTCCCCCGCCCACCCCCCTGAAAGGGGGTATGGGGTTTGCGGGGTTTTGGGCCCCTTTTTTTAATTTGTACCAAAACCCTGACACCTTTTTTACCTCACACATTTTTGTACAATGCTCACTATTCAGCTGGAGCAGCGGGTCTGGTCAAAGGTAAAGGTAGAGCTTTCCCCAATTTTCCAGCTCCTATTTACAGACCACACCTCTACATTTCTAGGCCACGCCTCATTTTTTACAGGCTCCTCCTCAAACCATAACTCCTAATCGGTACTTAAGGGGGTTGTCTCACTGGGCTGTTTCTGAGCCAAAAGCAAATTTAGCAAACGCATGCTGTCTCTTTCTGCTCAGGCTGTGGGTGGTTCTATGGCAGTGATTAGCATACGTAGCTCTTCTATTAGCTCTGACATGAGAGCAGGAGATGTCATCTATAAGTGCAGAGAGCTCAAAGTAAACAAAGAAAAAAAGGAGAAATTTTATTGTTTTGGACAGAGCAGAGAGAGAAGGGAGAGCAGGACGGTAACTAGAGAAACCTGTGTGCACTCAGAGCAGATAAAATTTCTCTCATATCCTCAACAAAGCCACAAATGTAAAGCAATATATCTGGAAAAAAAATTATTTAATTTCTGTTTTCCCTAAATTTTTTTAAAAACTGAACTTTGAAGTGAGAAATTTTTTGTTTTTAATCACGCTATTTTTTAAGAGCCAGAACTTATGAATGTTTTTTTGCCCATGGGGGCTGTGTTTTTGGGCTTCAAATTTGGGGATACAATTTTTTTTTTTCCCGCATTAAAGGGTTTTTATGTTGAATTAAAAAGAGAGTTTGTAACACTTTTAAAAATATTTTTTTTGTGAGTCGGATTTAAAAAAAGTGCAATTTTTGGCCCGGTTTTTTATTTTGTAAAAAAATTTTTTTTGGGGGGCCAACCCTCAGATTAAATAATCATGACCAAATTTTCAAATTGGGGAATTAGGGGGGTTCAAAGGACATAAATGCGGTTTTTGCACAGGAAAGCATTCTGGATTCCCAAGGGTGTTTAGGGTCACGAGCAATTTGGGTTTTTTGGGAATCCAACCCCTATCTTCTCCCTCACTTCCCAAAAACAACTAGCTATGTACAGGGTTTTTAGTTTGAAGTCCCAGGCTTTTACTTTACAAAGCATTGTCAAAACTTGATACAATTTATCCAAAATTTTAAATTTTTAAATGAGGGTTGGAAGAGCTTTTTTACAAATCATCCTTTTTTATCCAAAGGTTTATTAGGGTCACAGAGGGAATTGTATGGGCTTGGGAAACAAACCCAAATCAAATTTCCTTTTGCTCCAATAGGAGCTTTTGTACAATGTTCGTTGAAATTTTCCCGGGTGTTTGGGTTTCAAAGCAAATTTTCCCCCACCCAGGGAAAAAAATTGTATCCCCCTTTTTTCTTTGAAATCTAGGAAAAAGGGAAAAGTTACAAATCATCGTCTGGGGTCCAGGGAAATTTTGCAAACAGGAAAATTTGGTTTCACTGGATACAACCTAGTTTTACCCTCCAACCCCAGCCCGAAACTTGAAATGTTTAAAGCCCTTTTAAGTCCCGGCCCATTTAGCTCACAGAAACATTGTCTACACCCTGAAAAAATTTTAAACCATTTCTCACCCCGGAAATAAGTAGAGGGTATTGTACAAAAGTATCCCGTCTGTAAAATCCCCGGTTAAAAAAGCTCACAGGTGCATTGTTACACTGATACAAATGTAAACCCTTTCTCCCCTGAGAGTAAGTAGAGCTATTACAAGTTTTCAGTTGGGGTCCAGGGTGTTTTTAAACTCACGGGCATTGTATCCCACTCCTTAAATTCCCGAGAAGGACTAGCCCGTTTTACAATGATCAGTCTGAATTTTCCTTCCCGTTTACCCTTTCCCCGAGCAAAATTTCCAAAAAATTTACACAACGGGATGCACTTTGCCCGCTCAGAAAAAGGATTGCTAAAGTACCCTTAACGTTTTGGAGTAAGGGTTGTTTAAACTCAAATTTTTTATATGGGTACAAATTTTTTTCCCCCCCGAATGCAGGACTATTTCTGTACAGTGGGACAGTCCCGGGGTCCAGGGTATTTTGGGGTCACGAGCATTGCTATACTGGAAACAATTGTATCAGCTGAGTGCAGGAAATAGTTCTGTTCAGTTTTAAAACAGTTGGGGTCAGGCCTTTTTGCTCACAGGAGCATTTTCCTAACCCGGGAAAAATTGTATCCCAATTTCCCGGGACCAGTTAACCTTTTCCCTTTTAAAAAGGAAAACCCGGAAACCTAGGCTGCCCTTGCCTCAAAAAGACAGCTTATGGGAAAATTTTACCGAAACCGGAGGACCCTTTCGGGGTAAAAAGTGAGGGAATCCGGGTCTGGGGGTGCGGGTTTCTCATAAAAAACAAGGGATTTAATTTAACACCCGTAAACCCTTATTTTTAAAACGGGTTTTTTTAAACAACCTTGTTTCCGGGAATGAAATAAGAAAAAGCCCCCCAAAACAGAAACCCCCCCCACAACCTTTCCCCCGCCCTTGGGAAACCCCACCCCCCTAAAGGGGAAAAATGCCCGAAACGGTGGGCCTTTTAAAAGGGGGGCCCCGTAAATCAAATTTAACGGGGCCCTGTGGAAAGGCCAAAGGCTGGGAAAAAACAAAAAAAGGGTTTTGACAAGGGGATTTAAAATTTGGCCCAAAAAATAAAGGCCTGGAAATTGGAAAGATGGGGGGGTTTTAAGGAAAAAGGGGGAAGAACGTCTCCGAGGAAGGAACATTCAAACGGGCACAAGAAACCAAAATAATCAAAAGGGCAAGATACCCCCCAAAGGGGAACCCCTGAATTGGTTAAATTTCCGGGGAACCCTAAAAGGGCCAGATATATCCAAAAAGCTGGGGCCCTTAAAGAGAAAGGGGGGCCCCGCAAAAGGGGTGGCTAAAAATTGGGTGAATTCAAAAAACTGGGGAAGGTAACCCAATGGTTTTGAAAAAGGAAACCCCCCAAACCCAAGGGGGGAAAAAGGCGAGGGAAATTGGGCCCCAAATATTTTTAAGGGCCAAATTGGAAAGGGGATATCCGGGGGGGAAATACAGATTTTCCCCCAAAGGGTTAACATGAAGGGAAAATGGTTTTACGAAATGTCCAAAAAGCAGACATGGCAAAACGGCCCAAGAGGTTCCAAAAGGGGCAAGCAAGGCCAAGAAAATGGCCCTACAAAAGAAAAAAAGGGCAAAAGCATTTGGGAGAATGGCCCGACCGAGTTCCAAGGGGCAGACAAGGCAAAAAGGGTTTCAAAAAGATTTCCAAGGGTCAAAATGGAAGAAAGGCCACGGTAGTATCCCCAAGGGGTTTAATCATGGGGAAAAACCCGGTCACAGAGTATCCAAGGGTTTGGGCATGGTGAGAATGGGGCCCAAAAGAGTTAAACCAAGGGGAATTTTGGGAAAGAACTGGGCCCAACAAGGTTTTTTTTATTTTTAAAAGGTTTAAAAATCTTTTAAAGTTTTTTTAAAAAACCCCTCCAAAAAATTGGGGAACTTAAAAATTTTTTATGCTCCCCCCCCACAAAAAAATTTTTTTTCGTTTCCCCTTTCATTATTTCGGGGAAGGTCAATGCACCATAAAAAAACTGTCCCACAAAAAAAAGGGGCCCTTTCGTCTTTAATGGAAAAAAAAGGAGGGAAATTAACCAGGACATAAAAAAAAAAACGCTTTTCAAAGGGGGAAGGGTTTTTTGTTTTTAAGGGCTTTTTAAACAACCTTCTCCCCCCCGTCCCTGGGAGGAGGCCACTTTTTCCCCTTAAACGGGTTTCAAGCCAATTTAAAGGCAAATAAAATTTTGGGGGAATTTTTTTGGCGTGCAGGTTCACATGGAGTAAAAGAAAAAGGGGGTAGGACCTTATAAACTGGGGCCCACCCCTTCAAAGAGCCCCAACCAAAAACCCTCACTTGCCCTTTTTTAATTTTTTTCAATTTTCATCCCTTTTTCAAAAGGAGGGCAAAAATTTTTTCAATTTTTTATGACCCTTCTTTAATACAGATTTTTCCTTGTTTGAGATTTCCCGCGAAAGGAAAACTTTAGAGCAGGGGCTCAAAAATGCGGCCCCCTCTTTTGTGGTAAACTTTCAACCCCCATCAAAGCCCCCTTTTTAGAAGAAATTTTTAAAAGGATGGGGGGGTTTTAATTTCCCCAGCACGGGAGGGCCCCGGGTTTTTGGGCCCCGCTTTTTGAGCAATTTTTCTATTTGGAAAAAAAAAACTTTAGAAAAAAATATCACCCTAGTGGGACCCAAAGGTAGCAGCCCCGAAAGGGTTTTTCTTCAAGTTTAACAAACATTCAATAGCATTTTTAAAAGGGGGTTTTCTCCCCCACACTGATTTTAACTCCCCCTCAGCCTGTTTTCTTGGTTTCAATTTGAATTCAGGGGCTTTTTTACTGGCTTCCAACTAGGTGGGAGTAAAGCAAAAGGTCTGTAGCTATAGAACCAGCGCTGGCAGCCTATCATTAGAGAACAAAAGGGCGTAGCTTTAGCCTAGGCTTGGGGAGCCTAAACAGGGGAGACAAAACAGGCTGTTTGCTTTTAGCCAAAACCCGGTGGAAACCTATCAGGAGAGATCCCAAAAAGGTAGTAGCCTTTTTAGAACCCCCGTGCGGCCACCCATTTTGGAAAACCCAAAAAGGTTTTTTAAATTAAAACAAAAAAATTTGGCAAACCAAAAACAGGGAGAAACAAACTTTGTAGTATAAAAACCTGAGGAAACTGATGCTCCCAAAAAAAAGGGGATATCTGGAATAAGGTTTGGGGCACTGTTAAAAGGACACAAATTTCAAAATTTAAAATTTTTTTTGCAAACAAATTTCCCTGTAGGAAGGGCAACCCCTTTAAAAAAGAGTTTTTTAACCCTTTTTCCCTTCCTTTGGGGGCCCCAAATTTTTTGCTTTTGAAATTTTTTAGAAAAACCCGATGGCATCGTTTGTGAAAGAAAAAACCAGTCCTTCCAAAAACAAAAACTTTTAACATCCCGAAAAAACTTTCCCCCCCCGGAGATTGCTAAGTGAGTTTTAAAAACCCTTCTAGAACCCAAAAAGCTGGGGACCAAGGACCCACACCAAAAACTTAAGGGAAAAACTGAAGCCAAGGGAGCAGGCCCGTTATTCAAACTAAATGCAAGGGCTTTAACTATAGATTTACGGACAGCAAGACGGGACGATGAGAAATGGAAGCGAGCACCCAAAAAAGCCCGACCCTTAACCCCGATTTGTCCCTTTTTCCCGACCCCTGACCCAATTTTTTACCCCTGACAGGGGTCTTCTTTTAAAAAAGAAAAGAAAATATCTGCAGCACTCTACCAAAACAGTCCCGGGGGGGGCACTGGAAAATATGGAAAAAAATTTTAACCCCTTTTTAAATCCCAGGCCTTTAAAAGTAGTTAAAGACCAGAAATTTTTTTAGTTTTTGCCTCCTTGCGGGTTTTAAACCCTTTTTAAATTTTTTTTTTTTTTCAATGACGCAGTTGGGGGGAAGGGCCTTTGTTTTAATTTGGGGACAAGTTGTACTTTTTTTGGGGAAAATTTAATTCATTAAAAAATAATTGTGAATTTTTGTAATTTTTATTTTTTTTTTTTCAAAATTTTTTTTAAAACCCCTTCATAATTTTCCCCCAGTAAAAAACTTGTTTTGATTAATACTTAATTAATTTTTCGGGGGATCCCCAAAAAAGGGGTAGGGTTTTTTTTTTTGTGTTGTAATTTTTTGCCAAAATTTTTTTTTTATTAAATTTAAATTTTTTTTTATTTTTTTTTTTTTTATTAATTTTTTTTTTCCCCTTTTTTTGGTTTTTTTTTTTTTTTTTTTTTTTTGTTTTAAAACCCTGAAGGGAGAACGTTTTACATTTTTTTTTACACTTGGGGAAAGTTTACATATTTATAAACTTTAAAACAATTTTTAATTTTTGTCAGTCTGAAAAACAGTCCCAAATGTTCAGGACCCGCCACAAGGCTGCCCTGGTCACCGGCTTTTTTCACAACAGCCCCCGGGGGTCCCAAATTAGGGCCCCAGGGTGACTGTGCAAGGTTCCCCACCGGGGGCAAACCCGGGTTTTTCCCCATCAAACCCCCACAAGAGCAGGGGAAAAAACCCCTTTGGGTTTTCCGGGGCGGTTTACGACCGCCCCAATCAAAGGGTTTTTTAAAACACCCGGGGTTTTCCTCCCGCTTTTTCCGGGGCTCGCAGGGCACTCTTGGGGTTTGGGCTGTGTTTTTGAAAAGCCCCCGACCCAAAGGGAATAACCCCGGGCCCCCGGCCCCCAAACCCGAATTACAAGCACCGACGTTTGCTGCAGACGGGGAAAGAAAACCCGCACCGCCGCCACAAAAGACGGGGGGCGTTGTTAAAGGGGGTTAAAAAGCATTTCGCCCCACATGGGAAAAACTGAGGTTCTTTACCCCACATTTTTGTCCACCCCGACAAGGTGCCCCAGTTCAGGTGGGAACCCAAAACCCAGACTGCCTTCCCCCCTTGCTTTGTCAGGGAAAGTGCCGGGAAGGGAAACCCCAAAAAAGGGAAGTATCCCCAAAAAAAGGGGCCCGAAATGTAAATTTTTTTTGGGGCGTTTTATGTATTTGTGTTTGACTGTTTCCCGTTGCAGAGTGAAGCCCGGTACCATTTTTTGGGTTTTCCGCCCCTGTCAGCATTTCATTACATCAAAATTTTTTTTTAAATTGTCTTGGAGTGACTGGAAAAACGTTTTGGTTTTTTTTTTTGGGAAAAAAAATTTCTCAAACCCCCAATAATTTTCCCTTCAAGGGGTGTGGGTGTTCCTTACAAAATGAAAATCAAATTTTTTTCCCCTTTTTTCTCCCAAAAATTTTAAAAAAAAACTTTACCAGGTTAAAATGGGTAATTAATGCCAAAAAAAAACAAAAGGAATTAAATTCTCAAAAAAACTTTTTAAATAAAACCTTTTTAACCCCCAAACAAAAATTCCCATTCCCAAATTTAATTTAAGATTTCCTCCCCCATAAAAACCAATTAGAATTTTTCAACTCAAAATAATTTCCCAATAAGGGGGAATTTTTCCAAAAGGAAAAAAGGGGGGCCTTTTAAAAGGAATTTTTTTTTAAAACCCTTTAATTTCAATTTTGCAATAAAAAAATAATTTAAAGATTCCTTTAAATTAAAAATTAAAAATACAAAAAAGGCTTTTATAATAAACCCCCCAAAATTAAAGGCCCTCAGGGGCCCCAAAAAAGAAACCCTGGGGAAAACCACGTAGAAAATTTTCCCAAAACAAGGGACGGACCACCCTAAAATTTTAATTAGGGACCTCACCTTGTTAATTTTAAAACTTTAAAAATTTTCTACCACAGGAAAAGAAAAATGGTTTTTTAAATTTTAAAATGGGAAAAGGGGGGCAAAAAGTTTAAAAACAAAGGTAATAAAAATTCCCCAAATTTTTTTAAACCCCCTTAACTAAAAAATTTTTGGGGCATCCTTTTCGCCTTAGAACGATTCAACAAAAACAAGAAAGGGGAACCTTAAAAGAGACTAGGAAATTCTCTGCCCAAAGCCTTTAATTAAAAAGGCAAAAGGGGGGAACAAATAAAAACAAGGAAGGGTCTTTTTAAAAAAAGGGAGCGGGTTGGATCGGGGAACCCAAAAAAATAGGGTTTTACCCAAACCCCGGAAAAACCTTTGTGAAAAAGAGGGGAATTTCTTTTTTGCCCCACAAACTTAAAATTGCTATAATGCCCTCTCTTTTCGCCAAACACCAAGTATAGAAATCAGCCTTAAAAGGGAAATGGAATTCTTGCCATTAAAATAATAAACTTTTTTACGTTTGGAAGTAATTTTTTTTTTAAACTAATTTTTTCCCCCCTGGCAAACCAAAAAAAACCTCCCCTGGGCTAAGGAAAAAAGGAAAAGGCTATTGGCAAAAAAGAACCCTTTTTTTTTTAAATTTTAATTTTAAAAAAACCCTAAAACCCCTGATAAAACTCACCTTCAAAAATTTAAAAAAACAAATCCAAGGGAAAAGGCTCAAGTTACCCCCCAGAAAGCAATAGGTTAAGCCCCAACTTTAAAAAAGTAACCGAAAAACCCCATTTTTCCAATTTTAAAGGAAAACAAAAAGGGGGCCCCAGGGGCCCTTTTATGGAAGTTTTTGGAAGCCCAAAAAGGGGGGAAACTTAAAAAGAACCCAATCCTTTCCCCAAACCTTTTATCCCAAGAGGTGAGTTACCTGCCCCCTTTGCCCAATAAATTCCCCCTTTGGAAACCCCAATACCAAAAATTTCCCCCCTTTTTTGTAGAATAAAAACCCAAAGCCAATTTCCCCCCCAGGGGGAGAAATCCCTTTTCCTAACCCCCGCCCAAATTTTTCTGGATTTTTAACAACCCCCCCTCCCAAACCCCTTTTCTATCCAAGCCCCGGAGGTTTTTTGGGAAACCTGTTTTTTTATTTATAAGCAAAAAAAAAATTTAAAAAATTTTCCCCCCGGTTTCCCACACCCCCCCCGTTAATGCTGAAAGGCCCCGGGGCATTCCCCCGGGGGACCCGTATTCCCCCCCTTTCCCAAAATTAATGTGGAAAAAAACGCCCCCCCTCTTCCCCCAAAAACCCCACAGCCAATTTTGGGTTTGCCTTTTGGTAAATAAATGCCACATTGGGAAAAAATTTAAAAAAAAACCATTTCCAAAAAAAACCCCCAAAAAGGAGGCCCCCAAAACAAAAAACCCCCAAATTTTTTTAAAAGGGGAAATTGGCCCCCAAAATTCCCAAAAAATATTTCCCCGGGGGGGAAAACCCCCCCTTCCCCCCAACCCCCCCTATTAAATTCAATTAAAATTTGGTAAAGGTTACTTTTAGTTACAAAAAACTTTTTACATTGGAAAAAAAAAACCAAGGGTTCACAATTTAAAAAGGGGGATTTTTTCAAAGCCACCCCCACCAAAACCCCAAGGGAAAAAAACTTTTCCAAAAAAAATTGCAAAAATTTTGAAAAAAAACAAAACCAGGGGGCCTCACAAACCTAATATCCCAATTTAGGGGTGGTTCGTAACCGGGGGGTTTTTTTGGGGCATAAACTTTTTAAAGGGTTTTAAACCAGTTTTACCAATCAAAAAATTTTTTTTGCAGAAAACCCCAGCCCAAACAGGGAAAGGGGGTTGGGAAAAATTCCCCAACCCCCCGCCCAAAAATTTAAACTGGGGATGTAACCCCCCCGGGGCGCACAACCCACTATTCCCCCTTAAAAAGTTTTGGTTATTGCCCCTTTCCCAAGGGGGGGGGGCCCCTTTGGGGCCCCCCCCCAAAAAAGGGGGTTTTAAATTTTGCCCTTAAAACCCCCTAAGGAAAACAAAAAAAAAAAAAAAAATAAAGGGAAAAAAAAAACAAACAAGGGAAAAAAACAAATAAAAAAATACAAAGAAAAGGGGAAAAAAAGAAAAAAAAAAAAAAATAAACTAAAAAAAAAATTAAAAAAAAAAAAAAAAAAAAAAAAAAAACAAAAAAAAAAAAACAACCCCCAAAATAAAAAAAAAAAAAAAAAAAACCAAAAAGCCACAAGGCAAAAAAATAAGGGAAAAAACCTGCTCAAAAACCCACAAAATAAAGATTTAACAAACCCTTTACCCACCTACTATCCCCAAAAGGGGTTACTTCTTAGTACATAACTGCCCCATTGGGTTAAAATTTCCAGTTTACACCGGTTTTTTGCAGAAAGCCCCCAAAACCCTACAAGGGGGACTGTTTTTAGTTCAAAAAAAATGAAGAACCAAACCCGCTCCACACCTACATTTTAGCGAGGTGGTTAAAAGCTTTGTTTTATAACCTGAAAAATGGGTAAAAACCAAATTCACAAAAGTTTGCAGAAAAGCCCCGCACCCAAACCGGGGAAAACTTTCAATGCAAAATTTTCGATGAAAAATAAAATATAATTTGGGGTTCCGCACAACCTACTTTAATTTACAACCGGTGGTTTAAAAATGCCCAAAAAAAGGTAAAAAAATAAACCCACAACAAATTGGGTTTCAATTTAAATTCATCTCCAGGGTTAAAAACCCCGAAAAGCCCCAGCACCATACAAAGGGGGGGACTGCTCAAAAACCCAAAATTTCTGATTAACAAAACCCCCCCCCAACCTACTAAACCTGAGGGGATATTTTTTCTAAGTTAAAAATTCAGTTTCCCCCAAATATAAAAAAAACCAAGGGGCTTATAAAAATTCGGCCCCAGTTATAATGTTTACGTCCCCTTTTGGTTAATCCAAAATTTGGGTTTCAACCCTTTTTTGGTGAAAAACCCTTTTTTAATTTAATTTTAGAGGGGCCGCCCACCAAACACCAAGGGCACAAAAATAAAAAGAGGGCCTTTTGGCCCAATTTAAGGGCCCTTAAAAAAGGATTGTATAGTGCGCCGAAAAAAAAAGGAAAACCCTTTTTTTAAAAAATAGTGTTGGAGACTCCGGGAAGTTTAAATTTTATCGCCAAAAAAAGGGCAAAAAGATTAAAGCAACCCCCATGCTTATTTTTGCTTGCATAATTTTAAGCACCTACCTTAGGCGCATTAAATGTGTCATGTCTTTTGTTTTCTTTCGCCCAGTTTTTTTGGGGGATGACCCTTTTTTATATTGAGAAAAAAGGCAAACAAAAAAATTTTTTGGGGCAAAAAAAACATAAAAAATAAGGCGCCAACCCCTAATGGGAATGTTGCCCCCCCGTTTCCCAAACAAAATACTGGGCCCCCTGCCCCTTTAGTATACAGGGCGAAAAAAACACATAAAAAATATTTAAAAAATATGGTATTATTTAAAATTTTGGGGGAAAAAAAACCCAAAAGAAAGGGCAAGGATTTCCCCATTGCCATGCGAGTCCCTACACTCCCCCCTCCCTTTTCAGATTTAAAAAACACCCTTAAAAAAAGGGACAAATTTCCCTTTAAAAAAAAAAACACCGCACCCCTTTCTCACAAACTCCAAAGGGGGAAAATAAACCCTTCCCCCAGTTTGTGTCCCAAATTCCCAATTTTTTTTGTGGTTCATAAAAAACCTTAAAAAAAAAAATTTCCCCAAATCCCACCCTTATGTTAACCTAAAGGCCTCGGGGTTTAGGCCCGGCACCCTTTTTACCCCCCCTATGGAGGAAAAAAAAGGGAACCTGACTCAACCCCATAATTTTTCTTTGTCTTGAGGGCAGGTAGGAACACCTAAACCATTCCACCCTCAGGCTCGGACCTGCCCTCATGGGAATAGGAGAAACTACCCGGTGGGCCCCTGAGAAAGGTAGAAACCAAAAATTGTTTTTTTAACTCCATATACATTTTTAGAAAGGCAAAAAAATGAGGAAAAATTGGCAACAACAAAGTCAGAGCTAGGAGGCAACTGCAGTCCCTTTACAGTAGCTGTTTGAGTGGGCCCCCCAAATAGACCCCCCCGGGGGGCCCATAAAAAACCCCAATTGGGGGGCCCCCTACAAAACAACTCCACCTTTGGGCTGTTTGGGGTCCCCCCGGGGCCCACACTTGCCCACCCCTATGCTGCTCAAAAAAAAAAGTAAGGGGGTCATTTAATAAGGGTTTTAAAACCCCGGCAGGGGCACCCCACTTTAACCCCTATAACTGGGCCCTCTATAAAAACCTTTTTTATGGTTACTGTAATACCAAAAAAATTTTACCCCCCCCATTGGGTGTCGGCTGGGGAGTGGTTGTTTATTAGTAAAATTTTGCACTTTAGCAATTTTCCCCTTTAATTTGGGGCAGGGCTCCCCCGCATGCTGGTGTGAACTGGTTTATGCCAATTTTGGGAGTTAAGTACTAAGGGAATTTTCCCCCCTATGAATGGCCTTTTGTGAGCAAATTGGGTTTATCAAATAACTGCCCCCCATGCAATTTTTTTCCCAAAAGTAACACTGGGGCTTATATTGGGAATGGTTTTTTTTTCCAGCCCAGGAGCTGTGAGTATAGCGGGTTGGGTTTTCCACAACCCTAAAACCCCTTTTTTACAGGGTTGGGTTTTAAATGTTTAAGATTAGTTTTGGGATCCTTTTTTCCTCCCCCGTGATTTTTTAACCCTTGGCCTTAAAAAGTCCTTCTGTGTTTCGATATTAAATACTGTGCTGACTTCAGGGGAGTAACTAAAAGTCTTAGGAATTTTAGATGGACCCTGTCCCGTAATGACAAGGAACTGAAGCCGAAACATACGTAGCAATGATTACAGAGATAAATAATACCGTCCTATATCAGAGGACCCAGGTAGTAGCGCTAGAAAGCTGAAAGCCACCAACTTGTTACTGACTACAAAAAAGTAGAGTGTTCCTGCACCTGCCCCCCCACCTGAGCCCTATGGCCAGAGGCGTAACTTGAAGCTCCAGGACCCTAGTGCAAAAAGTAAAATGAACCCCATAGATACCATGTGCCATTTGCAATGCTGGTATCTTATATGCTTTTGGGCTCCCTTAGGCTGCAGGGCCTTGTAGGGACTGCTACCTCTACACCCCCTATAGCTACGCCCCTGCCTATGGCAGCTGTGATGGCGGCAACATCTCTAGTTACATCTATGGATCACAGAAGGTGAAGAAAGAGTTGGGAACTAACTGATGGTTGAGGGACAATCGTGGTGGAGAGGAACATGCGCGGGCTTTAGTACATTGGTGAGTCTTCTAAACTTTTTGAAAGTAGCTACATATCTGTGAACTTCAGGAAATAATAGCAACTTGGATCCAAACGTGTGACCAGGACTAGAAGGAGGTGATGGGAGAGTCCAGGGGATGTCTATGGGTATTTGGGACTTAGGGTGGGAAGCGGTTCTGAGGGGTTGTTTTAGTTGCAGGTAGATGGTGAATTCCTGAGGAGACTAGCAATGGGCAGGAGCTGATGGAGAGAGGTGGGACAGTAAATGAGTAGAGTTTGATCTTCTCATAGAATGACGTAGAGGAGACCAGACAGGAGGAGGTAGCAGGAGTCAAGGTGCGAAATTATAGGGACATGAAGTAGAAGTCTGGTAAGGAATGGAGAGATATTGGAGATGTCTCTTGAGTAGAGGTGGCAGGATTGATTTTTTTTAAATATTGTGATGACGGTGACCAGGGCCGGGGGATTGGTAGGTGACCACCTAGGCAGGAATGGGACATAGAGAGGTTTGGAGTGGGTTGAATTTTACATTGGGAGAGGAGGGCTGGGGGCGCTATGTGCCCTATTTGCCTAGGGTGTTGTGGATGGGAACAAAGGTTATATATGTGTGATCCTTTGTGTCTCCATTTTAATGTATTAGTTACTATATACCTCACATATATATATATATAGCAGGCACATAGCTATGTAATACAGCATGGAAAAGCTGTCAGTATATCTCTTGTCACTAATATGTTAACAAAATGGCCGCGTGGTGTCGTTTGTTGAGATCACCGTGTAGTCCAAGATGGCACCTCTTCTGAAGGTTCCTGAGCTGTGAGGAGTGGTCTGTATATAAGGATGTGCCAATAGACCCTCACAGCCAAGTACATGTGATGCTTCTTATCTACTAATTTGCAAAGGTATAAAAAAGCTGCCATTTTGTGAATAAAGCAGAAAGCACTTTCACAGCAACAAGGCATGTTGTGATGTTCTCGGTGCACCCTTTGTTATTTTTAAGCTAATTTGGACCCCCACAAGGACAGAATAGCCCCCTTGAGGCTAGTTCCATTTCAAGGGCACCAGAATACCTTGTCCCAGCCCTGACGGTGACATCAATGTGTTGACTCTTGATTATCTACAGCTTATGGGAATGGTCCAAGGCGACGTGTTTTTCTGTTGCTCTCATCGGGCTATATTACTTTATTGGGTACATCATGTCGTGCATTTACTTCACAGCGATGGAAAATGGCAGATTGTTTCCAGGTTTCAGGAGACTCCTCAAGAACTTTTCGGGACAGAGTTTGAGGTCAAAGAATATGGTGAGTAGAATATTGTATATTAGCTATAGCCAGTCTCAGTACATACACGTCTACCCACTAATACAGATGCATATGTGTATATATTGTGACGACTCACTCTCGTCCTGGGGGTACTTTAGCTCACAGATCGCCGCTTTGGTTAAACGGATGACACTCCGACTGCAGGATTCCAGTTTAAACCTGGCCTCAGCCAGCTTTATTGAGGCACAGGAAAACAACGTACAGAAACATAGCACAACAAAAAAAACCTTAGGCCGTCTAGCCACTAACTGAACATAAGCTGTCCCTCTCTAACATGTGGTCAAGGCCTATCTCCGATAAACCACAAACCAATGACTCTTACCATGCCTCACTGGTTCTGGCTTCTCTCAAGCCTCTGGAGGGGGGGGGGGGGCAGGAGCCTCTCTCCAGCTCCTCTGCTGTACTGCCAGATAGCAACCACGCCCCCTGAACACCTGTAGTCCCAGGCTTTTATAGGCCTCCAGAGACGTGTCCAAGACCTGGCCTGGAACACGGGGAGTAGACTCCCACCCAACACATTGCCTACTCCCGATAAGAGAAGACCCAGAAATAGCTATCGATGGCTGCCAACCGCATACTGTGACTGACAGCATATATGGATGGCTCTTATCCCACCAAGACCAGGTACACTTGGTGGCGTGTTGCTTGTGGATCTTCTGTATAGCTCCACTCAGTGGCAGAAACATGCGACTGCCTGCGGTCGCTCTGCCACAATATGTAGATAGAATGAGTCAAAAGTCCCAGGACCCCCTTTTATTTCAGAAACAAAAGGGAGAATGACCTGTCCGAGTCGCCCAAGTAATGGGCGACGGGGGCCTGTCTTTTAGGCTTTATTCGAAACATGGCTGCCATTATGAAAGCCGCCATATTGGATCAAGGGCAAGTTTATTCAATGGGAAGGTGGTCATGTAGCCGATCAAAGAGGACCAGAACTGTCTCAGAAATCAGATTGTCAATATCTCTTGTGGATTGGTTGGTGGATTCGCTGGACCACCGCAAGTGATGATAGTTAAGCCACGCCAGGGAGCGGAGTCTAAGTAGCCCCCGGTATTCACCTGAGCCCGCCGCACAGCGGGATGGACTTGCTGCGGCGTGAGGCTACCAGGTCGCTACCACTGACGTGACTTGCTGGAGATGGCGGCCGGGGTAACATGTGGTACAGAATCGTAATCCAGAAGAGCAGTCGGGGACAGGCAGGAGGTCAGGGCAGGCGGCAGAGGTTCGTGGTCAGAGACGGGCAGAAGGTCAGGACGGGCGGCAGAGGTTCGTGGTCAGAAACTGGCAGAAGGTCAGGACGGGCAGCAGAGGTTCGTGGTCAGAGACGGGCAGAAGGTCAGGACGGCGGCAACAGGTTCAGGTCAGAGACATGCGAAGGCAGGACAAGGCAGCAGAGGTTCGGTCAAGACGGGCAGAAGGTCAGGGCAGGCGGCAAACAGGCTAGGTCAGGAAACATAGCGGAACGGACTGGTACATGGGTAATCAGACAGGACTTCCAACACTCTCAAGACTAGGTAATGCACACCAACGATCTGGCAGAGAGTGCAGGAGGCGTGTACAATATATAGGACCAGCGGCCGGCAATAGACAAATTACCGGCACGCTGGCCCTTTAAATCCAGACCAGTCGTCGCGTGCGCGCCCTAAGCAGCGGGGGCGCGCGCGGCGTCCGGGACAGGCAGGAGCATGAAGCACAGGAGCGTGGACGGGTAAGTGTACAGGCGCCGAGACCCGGGTAGCAAGGGGCTGGACGTGGGCGGCAGCAGCACCCGCGCCAGCCCCCATGACAGTTATCAACACAGAAAGTTGCTACAACAACAGCGGCAGCTATTAGATGTGTCCAATGTGTTGTCCCATGTGCTGAACACAGAGCTGAAGGCGCCGGATCCAATCGTTATGAACCCTCATGAGAACCTTCTGCTTTGATAACTTTTGACCCAAAAGAGAGATTACAAATCTGATTGTGGACATCGATTTCTGAGACAATTTTGGTCCTCTTTTATCGGCTACATGACCACCCTTGTATTGGAAAATCTTGTCCTTGATCCAATATGGCGGCTTTCAAGATGGCGGCCATGTTCCAAACATAGCCTAAAAGCTAGACCCCTTCACCCAATTCTTGCTGGGGGGTTCAGATAGGTCATTTTCCCTTTTTTTCTGAAAGATAAAGGTGTCCTGGGACTTTTGACTCACCCTGTGTATATAATGATGGGCACAAGCTCTATCATACCATTCATCATGGGAATAGCTTTACTAGACTGCAGCTAGAACTGGTGCTACTGTGACCAAATCACAGTTTCCTATCACTGGACCCATTTATATGTATTTTGGACCCATTTATATATATTTTCCCCCCAGTCACATCATTCCCAATTTTTGCACCAATCTTTTCATGTGGCCACGACCAAATGCCTTCAAGAAGCCCAGATAGACAACATCCCAAGATCCAGTCTGGAGCTTCCCTCCTCATAGAAACTGATCTGTTTAGTTTGACAGAACCGACCTCTCATAAAGCTGTGCTGGTGCCGTGCTATAGGATTATTGATTGACCAAACTCCAACAAATCAGAAATATCAGGAATTCGGAGATCTTAAAGGGGTTTTGTTACTACAATGGTCAGCTTTCAACATGTAGAGACAAGTAAATGCAGACTTTTTCTGAAAACATTGCCCTGGTCATGAGATAAGAGAGATTTTATCTGCTCTGGGTGCACACAAGTCTTTCTAGGTTACCATCCACATATCCCTATCTGATTAGACAGAGAGGATGAAGTGACGTCACCATGGTTAAGCTTTCAACATGTAGGGACAGGTAATTGCAGACTTTTTCTGAAAGCATTGCCCTGGTCATGAGATATTTTATCTTCTCTGGGTGCACACAGGTGTTTTTAGGTTACCATCCACATATCTCTTCCTGATTAGACAGAGAGCAGGAAGTGACGTCACCATGGTTAAAATTTCAAAATGTAGGGACAGGTAATTGCAGACTTTTTCTGAAAACATTGCCCTGGTCATGAGATAAGAGAGATTTTATCTGCTCTGGGTGCACACAGGTGTTTCTAGGTTACCATCCACATATCCCTTCCTGATTAGACAGAGAGCAGGCAGTGAGGTCACCATGGTTGGAGTAGCAGAGTCTTTATCTCTAACAAGATTAGCTTTTGTTTACAGATCAGCAGTTTATTTACTCTCAGAGCACTGTGCTTTGTTACTCGGATAATTTTATCTTCTGGGTCACACAGGGTTTCGGGTACCATCCACATACCCCCCGAAAGACAGAGAGCGGCATTGAGGTCCCAGGTTGGGTACAAGTCTTTATCTCTAAAAAGTTTTACTTTTGTTTACAATCACAGTTTAATTTACTCCTAAACACTTGTAGCTTTTGTTTACCGGATATTAAATCTCTTGCACATATGTCTCTGTAATGCTCAGCAAATTATAGAGGAGCTAATTATGTTAATAACTGCTATAGAACCACCCACAGCCTGAACAGGAAGTGTGAGTCTGAAGCTGCCTGTGACTCTGTGAAGCAGCATTGTGAGACAACCCCTTTAACGTGTCTTTGTTTAATATCAGAACTGACCTCAGATTCCAGGACTGGGCAAAAAATTCTGAATTGTATAAACAGGACAATCTCTACTCATGACAGCAAGCAGAGATCTTGAATACATATAATGTAGACAGAGTATATGAGAAAGCTGCAGAATGGGACCCCCTGTAATTGTAGGATTATTCTGGGAGGGGGTGCACATTGCCGCATTGTCAGGATAATGACTGTAATGTATTGTCTCCTTAGTTCTGCCAAGTTTCGAGATCTTTCTGGAGACCCCAATGAATTATTACCTTGTGGATGAAGATCACTTCAGTGTGGAAATTACTGCAAAGTAAGAGATTTCACTCAGGTCATGCTCTTAAAGGGACAAATCTTAATAAATTTGAAAAGAAAAATTAATGCAAATAAAAAAACCTTATTTTTGAATATATTTCTAAGAAACCTACTTTATATATAAATAGATTTCAATAAGAAGGATACGGATCTGCAGTACAAATTTCATCAACTTTTTAAAATGTTAGCAATCAAATTTTCTGTATTTTTCTTATTTCTATTTTTATTTAATCTTTTTACCTTGATTTTTCAGTGTTTGTATTATTATAATTATTGCACATTATTCATGTGTTTTTGTAATTATTTTTAAATTTGTTCATATTATTAAGGAAAAACCTGTGAGAAAAGTTTATTACCTAGGGAGCAGGGGAAACGCAGAAAAAGAGATACAGAAAGCAAGAGTGATGTACAGTAGCTGTAGGGTAGGCCCCCATAATCAACTCCACTGGTGGGCCCACAAATCAACTCCACTGGTGGCCCCAAGAATCAACTTCACAGGTGGCCCCCACAAATCAACTCCACTGGTGGGGCCCAAGAATCAACTCCACTGGTGGCCCCAAGAATCAACTCCACTGGTGGCCCCAAGAATCAACTCCACTGGTGGGCCCCAAGAATCAACTCCACTGGTGGGCCCCAAGAATCAACTCCACTGGTGGGCCCCAAGAATCAACTCCACTGGTGGCCCAAAGAATCAACTCCACTGGTGGCCCCAAGAATCAACTCCACTGGTGGGCCCCAAGAATCAACTCCACTGGTGGGCCCCAAGAATCAACTCCACTGGTGGACCCCAAGAATCAACTCCACTGGTGGCCCCAGAATCAACTCCACTGGTGGCCCCAAGAATCAACTCTATTGGTGGCTCCAAGAATCAACTCCACTGGTGGCCCCAAGAATCAACTCTACTGGTGGCCCAAGAATCATCTCCACTGGTGGGCCCCAAGAATCAACTCCACAGGTGGGCCCCAAGAATCAACTCCACAGGTGGCCCCACAAATCAACTCCACTGGTGGGCTCCAAGAATCATCTCTACTGGTGGCCTCAAGATTCAACTCTACTGGTGGGCCCCAGGAATTAACTCCATTGGTGGACCTCAAGAATCAACTCCTTTGGTAGGCCCCTACAATCAACTCCACTGATGGACTCCATGAATCAACTCCACTGGTGGCCCCAAGAATCAACTCCAATGGTGGCTCCAAGAATAAACTCCACTGGTGGGCCTCAAGAATTAACTCCACAGGTAGGCCCAAAAATCATCTCTACTGATGGACCCAGGACTCAACTCCACTGATGGCCCCAAGAATCAACTCAACTTATAGGCTTCAGGCACCACAGTACAACTGTGGTAATAGGAATGTGAGGCATCACCGACTCAAACTTACATAGTGAGAAAATCAAAGCAGATATATGACCCAGAAAGTCTGAGATAACACAGCTACAAGTGTTGTCATGGGGACACAAGCAGTAATGTTCTTCTCAGAATAGGTCCAACTTAATGGAGCTTTGAGTTTCGCTTATATAGAATATTGTGTATTGTCACCTCATGTCCTATAGGTGTCACTGTTGTCTTCTACAAAACTTTTCGTACCAGTAGATAAAAAATAGTTCTAAAACAATCACCATCATGTACTACTTTTTATACCTTCTGTATTCACATAGACTTTTTCTCTTTGTAAGGTTTTTGCACGGGAAGCCGGTGGAGGGGTCTGGCAATGCAATGTTTGGAGCAATTGTTGGAGACCAGAGTATAAGTTTCCCGCATTCACTGACCAAAATCAATGTAAGAACAATCTACGGGGGGAGAAATGGATCTGGGAGTCTGAAGGTTCCACAGACGTCCCATATGTGACTATGCTCCTAGGATATCACGTGGGCATTACCTAGACCTCAACATTTGGCTCCACTATTTAGATTGATGAGAAGCATGAGGGCCACACACCCTTCTCCATTGACCATCCAGGGGGACATTATACCCGAAAAGCCATTTCCCCTTTTATCCCCAGACCACTCATGAAAAACTACAAAAGTTTCTTTGGGTTTTTTTCCCCCTAAGGGTCTTTTTATGTTTCCGCCCACCCAGCCCCCCCCCCCCCCCCCCCCCCCCCCCCCCCCCTTACGCCCCCCCCCACCCCCCTTTCCCCCCGTGGGGCCCCCCCCCCCTCTACCCAGAACTCGTCCTTGTAATCCTCGCCACTTAGCCATCCAGCATAAGGTTGCTCACTACAGGATTGCTGCTTTTGATGTTAAAGATCTTGCAAAACAATTCACTACTTGTAATATGTTCCATTAACAGTGTCCTACCTATTCCTAGATACCCCTCTGTATGGGCTCATTAGCTCCTCAGGTCACAATAGCTACAGACCTGTTAAATCTCTCCTGATAGGCTGTCAGCACTGGTTGCTATAGCTACAGACCTGGCTTCTACTGCAGCCTAGTAGAAACCAGTAAACACGCCCCTGAATTCAAAATGAAACCAAGAAAACAAGACTGAGGTAAGATGAATCAATGTAGTGAGACAACCCCTTTAAATTACATTATGAACCATACATATAAGGTAGGACCAATAAGGTCAAATCCAGCACCATTTAAAATCAATAGTTGCTTTTATTGAAGATCCATAAAAATGCAATAACAATAGTCAGTGAAGGTTGACGCGTTTCAGGTGTATGCCAACCTTAAAGGGGTTGTCTCACTACAGGGATTGCTGCTTTTTATGTTAAAGATCTTGCAAAAACAAGTCACTTTGCAATATGTGTCCATTAAAGGGGTTTTGCCAAGAAGTGAGTTCCTTACAGGCTGATACTCTCCTCTTGAGGATTGAAAAAGGGGCGTTGTGTTTCTGTGTTTAAAAAAAACAAGTACCTCCTCTGTGATGTCATCGCTCCACCTCCCATGCACTATCCTGACACTCAGTCTCTGTAGTTGAGTAAACATTGGCTAATCCACAGAGAAGAACTGTATTGTGCACAAGCTTTATGCTTTTATTTCTCCCTCTTATTTGCTCAGGAGAGAAGATAAGCTCAACAGGCAGCCTTCTTTCATTCCTTCAGGAACCAAAGGCTGCAGGAGGAGAGGGGGGCTGAGCAGGGAGCGTCTGCATGTTTACTCAGATAATTACATTACAACCAGTGGATTCTCTATACAAAAGACACAGGATCTTTCTCCCCAGTCCCTTCAAAACTGGTTCATGTTCCCTGCCATCAGATAAGAAGGTCAAACAACGCAAGCATGGCCAGATCAGCTTCTGGTCATGTCTAATGTAAACTGTCAGGAAACCAAGGGCATCTTAATCAGGCTGTAGCTCTCAGAGGCTTCACTTTTTTTGATGACATATATTTAGAAATGTGATTAAATACCCATTTTGGAGGATCCCACATCAACATTAGATTGTGGTTAAACCCCTTTAACAGTGTCCTACCTATTCCTATATATCCCCTCTTGAATGGGCTGCATCAGCTCCTTAGGTCGCTATAGCTACAGACCTGTTTGATCTCTCCTGATAGACTGCCAGTGCTGATCGCTATAGCTACAGACCTGATGTCCTTAGCAGCTGGACACTGCAGACCAGTAGTAGCCAGTAAATACTGAATTCAAAAATGAAACCAAGAAAATAGGACTGAAGTAAGATGACTCTATGTAGAGAGACAACCCCTTTAACGCTATGGTTAAGGGTGGCACACACCCGAAACGCGTCGGCCTTCAATGACTATTGCTATTGCATTTTTATGGATCTACAATATAAGCAACTATTGATTTTAAATGGTGCTGGATTTGACCCGATTTGTCCTACCTTATACGTCTGCACCAGTGGCCTTCGCGGATTTTCCGTGCACCCTACAACACACCCTATGGACTATAGTTTTAGGGGAGCTGGTTTTACTTCACCATTCTATGTACCGTACAGTTTCAAGAAAAAGTAAATGAATTACCTGGATACTTTTCACTGATTAGTTATAAAAGGCAGTGTGTTTGTCTTTGTCTATAACTAAACTAATATCACACACATAGTTATGCTGCTCATGTTCTTTTATCGAACACATTGCATCCACATCCATAGTGCAGGGAGAAAAAGCAAGTGAACCCTTGAATTGGCTTTAGATCCTCTCAGCAGCAATGACCTCCAGGGATTGTTTCCTGTAGCTGTAGATAAGATTTGCACAATGTTGAGGTGGAATTTTGGTCTTCTCCTCCCTGCAAACGTGTTACATCTTTTGGGACATCTCGTCAGGTTGAAAAAAACTTTGAGATTCTTAGTTCACACGTTTTGATCAAAAAATGTTTAAGCCACCCCCGGCTTACAACGGGATCTTAAGGCGGGTGGTCCTACGCTATCTTTACCTCTCAATAGAGCCAAATTCAGGCCTCTCATTGCGTCAACCGACCTCCATAATCCAAAGAGAAAAATAAAAAAACACCAACCTTAATCAATCATTACAATAACTATCATCTGAATATAACAATGTGAGTTGGGGTGCAAGAACCAAAATGGAGCATCCCTTCTCCATATATAATTAAAAGCAATATATGCAAATACAAGTATAGTTTGCACATAAAAAACATCTCTGAAAAACAAAATGTGAACCTGGGTGCCACTGGCAGGGTTGCAGTATATATATATATATATATATATATATATATATATATATATACGCACACCATTACCAGTGGCACACCAACTGCTAAAAGGGCCATACAATACATGGAAACCTCTAAAGAAGCATTTATGCTATCTATATACATGAAAAAAAAACTTTGAGATTCTTAGTTCACAAGTTTTGATCAAAAAATGTTTAAGCCACCCCCGGCTTACAATGCCATCCCACCTCCACAGGCTGTTATATGAGTGCAGCTTGCAAGGTTGGTGTTTTTTTATTTTTCTCTCTGGATTATGGCGGTCGGTTGACCCAATGAGAAGTCTGAATTTGGCTCTATTGAGAGGTAAAGATAGCGTAGGACCACCCGCCTTGAGATCCCGTTATAAGCCGGGGGTGGCTTAAACATTTTTTGATCAAAACGTGTGAACTAAGAATCTCAAAGTTTTTTTCATGTGTGATAGATAGCATAAATGCTTCTTTAGAGGTTTCCATGTATTGTATAGTCTCTTCAGGTTGTCACAGAATCTCGATACCGGGAAGGACTATGACTTGGGTATCCCAAAAAAGCAGATGGACTGAAACCCAGGAAGAAATGATTCAAAATTCCTCTTCAACATGGTGCACATCTTACTTACAGCTATAGGAAACATCTAGTGGAGGTGATTGGTGCTAAAAGGTATCTTTGATTCACAAATTCACTTCCCTTTTTTTCCCTGAAAAATTTTGGGTTTTTTAATTTTTTGGTTTCCCCAAATTAAGGGGGACCGTAAGAAACGGAAATTTTTTTCCCCTTTTTTTTCCGGGCGGTTTAAAAATGCGCCCCAAAGTGAGCCCGGCCCACGGTGTTTTAAAGCACCTAATGATTGTTAGGCGAATTTTACCAAAAAATCCCCCATACTTTTTAATGCCCAAACCCAAAAGGGGGGGGTTTCCCGGGGGGGTCGCTCCACACTCAAATATTAGGGCACATTTATAAATGTGGTTCGGGGAAAAAAGCCCCGCATTACTGCCCGACAGGCAAACTAAATTTCCCCCTGTTCCTGCCTGGCCGGGGGAGTCAGGTTTGGGGCGGATTTTCTGTTGGGAAAAAAATGTCCCTTATTTCCCAAAAAATTTTCCCCCATACAATAAAAAAAGTAACTTCCCGATAATTTTTCAAAAAATATAGAAAATTTTATTTTTAAAAAAATAAAAATTTTTATCATATAAAATTTAAAAAAAAATATTTAAATTTCCCCAAAAAACAAAAAAATCTCCCCAAAAAAATTTATTTTAAAAATTTAAAAGAAAAATAAAAACTAGTTTTTGGGGATTGTTTTTCAGGGTTTACATTTTTTAATTTTTGGGCTACATTTTAAATTTGAAAATTTTTTTTTTGCTGTCTCATCCTTTTATTCCCACATACAAACAGGGGCCGGCACAGCACAGGGGTTTTTGGGGGGCCCGTGGGTTTTGAAACAGGATCCCCTTTTCCCCTTGTTTCTATCATGACCCCTTCTATTCAAAACTTTTTCTTATTTCCAGCCTTTTTTCCCTGTTTGGGGGGCATTTCTAATGCGGGTAAAATTCCTGTAATGACCAAAAAACACAAAAGGGGAGGGGCCGAAGGGAAAATTTTTCACATTTATGAAAGCACAAAAACCAAATTTTTATAAAAATTTAGGGCATTATACCCCTGAAAATGGGGACCGAATTTTCACTTCCAAACAACCTTTCCCTTCATACATGTTCCCCTAAAAACACACGTGTTTTAAACTGCGGCCCTCCATTTAAACTTTCAACTCCCCCTGATGCAAATTTTTTTAAAACTATAACATTTTGGGGATGAGGGGGGTTGTTTGTTTTTCCCCCCAAAAGCTGGGGGGCCAAAAGTTTTTCACCCCCCGCCCTAATTGAAACGAAGGGGGGCACCCTTTTTTAGATTTTTTTTCCAAAATCACCGCATAGCCCAAAAAAGCCACACCACTTTCAAATAGTTACAAGTGAAAAAAAAAAACATTTCTAGGTAATTTTTCTTGAAACTGTCCCTCCCAACCAACCTGTCTTTTGCAGAATTAAAATTGTGGGTTGGGCCAAAAAGTATATTTTCCCAAACCTCCCATTTTTTTTCCCAAGGGGAGTCACAAAAACTTGGGGAACAACAACTGTTTTTCCCCCAAAAGTGGGGGAAAATTTCCGGGTTTTTATATTTGGGTGGGTTCCCGGGTGGATATTGGGGGTTTTTTCTTGGGGGGGGTCTAAAAATTTTTTCAAAAACAAGGGGTAAAATGTTTTAAAAGGGTCAAAAGGGGGCTCAAAAAAGGGGGTGTTTATGGGAACATTCTTGGGCAAGTTGATGGCAGAAAACTTCACACCAAAAAATAATGAATTTGGGTTTTGGGGGCCATTAAAATTTTAAACAAAGACAACAAAAGGGGTTTGACACAAATCCCAAAAAAAAATTTTTTGGGCTAAGAAATGAAACCCACAAAAAAAAACAAAAATTTATGGGAGGGGTGAACCCTATTTAAAAAACTAGGGGTTTTAAACTTTTGGGAAAAATATAACGTGTCCCCTCCCGCGGGTGGGTTTTCTGGAAACAGGGCACCCAAAGCGGACCAGTTTAAATTTGGGGGACCCCCGGGTTCCAGGAAAGCTTCATGTCATTGTCTTTCCAGGTCACTGAAAGGGGGAAAAACAGAAGGGAGCTCTGTTCGCCACATTCGCCATCGGTTTCCCAAATTCCGGATTTTCCCCCCTCGGGAAACCCCGCCTTAATTTGGGGGCACTGTCCAAACCTTTTTTAAAACCCAAAGCAGGGAAAAGGAGAAGGGCACCAGGGGTCAGTACCTAAAGGGAATAAAAGTAACAGCAAAAAAACCCTGCCTTTGTAAAGGGGGTAATACCAAAGGGAAATTTAAACCCTGTGGCTACAAAAAGGGGGCCCGGGGGGAATTTTCCCCGGGCAAAGATTCAATGCAAATTTTTTTACTTCCCAATATCCCCGGGCCTTTTTTAGAGTATTTAGTGGGCCCCAACTGGGCAACCTGAACCAGGTCCCAAAACCCACCCAAAAGCCCCCAAACCCAGAGTTGTTTTGTAATGACAGTAAGGGGGATATTTAATCACCTGGTTTATGTTATGATTAACTCTTCCACAGTGGGATTTGGTGGAACCCCAAAAGATTTGGGTTCCCGTGGAAAACCGCATTCAAAGTGCCTTTTTCCCAAAAACCTCCCCCCGTAAAATTTTAACCCCGGCCCTTTCCCCATATAGCCAATGTAAGTAGATCCTGGGCTCCAGGGTGGGACCATAGATGACAACCCCCCTTTCTTTTAAAATTTTTTTTCCATTGTAAAATTTTTACTCCCAAAAAAAGCCCAAGGAACGGGCCCCTTTCCAAAACCAAAGACTAATATTTCAGGTCGGAAAACCACCCCGGACTCCGACTTCAGATACCCCCTTTAAAACCCAAAAAATAAAACCAGATGGAAAGGGAAAGGGGGTTTTTTTGACCCTGGAAATCCAAGGGAAAAAAAAGACCAAAAAACCAAGGTTTTTCCAAAAGGTAGGGAAAATGGGCATACCCTTTGCCTTACAAAAGGACAAAAGGGCCCAAAATTTTTCCCACCCCGCTGAAAAACCTTTTTACTAAAAAGATAAGACTCCAAGGGGCCCCAACCGTATGACAACTTGTAGGGCAAAAATTTTTTTTCTTCTTTCTTTCTTGCCTTTTGGGTTGTTCAAAACGGTTTTTAATTTGTGGACGTATTTTTCCCCCCAATTTACCCTGTGTATGGGAGCTGGGGCGGGGGGACCTTTTATCCACGCCCCCCTGAATAATTTGCATGTCACAAAACCCGAGCGGAGAGAGGGACGTAAAAACCCTAGTTCCTCTCGAACTCGCCCCCTATTTTAGCGGAAATACGGGGCGAATTACGGGGTGAAATTTCGTCCCAAAAATTTAAACCGTGTGGAAAAAAACTTACAACCAATCGAGCCCATAGAAAACCCAATTTAGGCCCAAAGCAACCCATCAGAGCCAATAGCAAGCAATCAAAGCTCATAAACAAATCAGAGCCCAAAACAAACAATCCCCGCCACAGCAACCAAACAGTGCTTCCCCAGCAACCAATCAAGGGTCATAGCAAACCCATAAAAGCTCAAAAGCAACCAAAAAAAGCCCCTAACAACCAAAACCCAAAACCATAGAACCCTTTAGAGGGCCCTGGGAACCAATCAAGCTCAAAACAACCAATTTAGAGCCCCCCTAGCAAACCGAAACAAGCTCATAAACAAACCCAAACCCGGGCCCATTAAAGGGCCCAATCAGAGCTCATAGCAACCCCAAACAAGCCCCTTTACAACCAATCAGATTTTATTTCAAAACCAATTTAAGCCCATGGGAACCCAAACAGAGTTCATAGCAAACAAGCAGAAAACCCCCCGGGGAAACCAAAAAAGTTTTTAGCAAAAAAATCAGAGCCCAAAGCAGGCCCCAAACAAGCTCAAAAGCAACCAACCAGAATCCCCCGCAACCAAACAGAAATTTTGCTTTTTTTTTTAAAATTTTTGCCCTGAAAAAATAAAAACTGAGGGTGATTGGTGGGTTTGAGCTCCCGGTGGGTTTTATGGGTCTGTTTTTTTGTTATTTAGCTTCTGGGGGTTTCAAAAGCCTTTTTGGCTGCTATAGCTTTGATTGGTTTCTAAGATTTTGAAAGGGTTGCTATGGGGGAAAAAAGAAAGTCTTAGACCAGGACAGTTTTCCACCCAAATTTAAGAAAAAACCTTAGGGGGGAAATTTGGTGTTTTTTGAAAAAAATCATTAAAGGGGAACCCTATCTCCCCGGGGGGAGATATATACAGGGAAAATAAATATCCGGGCTTTTTGGGGAAATTTTTTTTTCCCCATTTTTTTCCTTCCTCAAATTCCTTCTAAAAAAACCCCAAAAACCCAAAAAAAACCCCCCAACACACCCCCCCAATACCCCCTAAAACAAAAACACCCCAAAACCCCCAAATTTAACCCAAAGGGGGTCCCCCCCCCCCCCCAAAAATTCTTCAAATATTATACAAAACACCCCCCCAACCCCCCCCACCCCCCCCCCAACCCGAACCCCCCCCACCAAAAAAAAAATCAAAAAACATATTTTACAAACCTTTCCAAAAAAATTTCCCTCCCAAAATTCCCCTATCCATTACCAAAACGTCTTTCTTTTACTAAAAATTTCCCCAAACCTTAAAAAAAACCCCCGAAAGGCCCAATTACTCCCCCCCAAACCCCAAAAACCCCCTTTAACCACGGGTAAATGGAAAATTTTTCAAAAATAGGGGCCCCCAACATTAAACCCCCCCCCCCCCCCCCCCGCCCCCCTTGGGGGAGGAATTTTTTTAAATTAAAAAACCGGCAATTTTTTTTCCCCCACCCCCCCTGTGTTGTTTGGGCCCAATTTCCCCCCCCCCCCCCCCCCCCCCCCCCCAAACCCGGGCCCCCCGGGGAATTCCCCCCAAAACCCCCATAAACCGGTAAAATGGTAGAAGAAGACTTTTAGGGTGACATTTTAAAAGACCCCCCCAACCCCCCCCCGTTCCCCCCCCACCCCAAGGGGGTTTACCAAATTACAGAGCGCCCGCGTAAATTTTGGGGATCGGGGGCCGGGGCCGGAGGCTTTTCTTCAACCCCTATTCTACAAATTTTTTTAAACCTCAGTGCGGGGAAATTTCCCGGCCATTTTAAAGCTGGGAAAAGGTAGAGCACTTTAAAAGTATTTACCCGAGCCGAAGTGCGCCTTTAGCTAAAACCTAAATTTGACCCCAGAAAAACGGGTCATAACAGGCGCATTCTCATTTCTAATGCGTGCAGAAAAATGGCGCAAAGGAGCCAGAAATGAAATGTGGGGCCTTTCACTAACAAAAGGTCACGAAAGGGTTGTCCGATCTGGGGTAATGTCAATCTGGCACCAAAAACACTGTTTAAGGATTTAATTATTTAAAGGAAATCTCCAAAACGAAACACAAACAAGCGAGAATATACTTACCCAAAAACAGGGACAACTCTGGGGGGGGGGGGGAGGTATAGAATCAGCAGCCTGTCTCTACACCAACCGTTGCTGCATCCGCAAAAGTTAGAATAATTAACCAAGAGGAAAAGCAAAGTGGCGCCGAGTACTAGACATTAAGAAATGCAAGGTATGTGTGTTAATGAAGAGTGAATATGATTGTTTTAATACAAATATATAAATATAAAGAGTACATATAGAGGGGCAACGCGTTTCACGCAGTAGTCAGCACCCAAAAAAGGGACCGGAATGGGTTTCAAAAATTTACTAATACAGGGAAAGATAATGAAAAATATTACAACAGAAACGGAAGGATCATCGGGGAAAGCAACCTCAGAGGGAAGTGAAACTGTCAACCAACACATCTCTGACACCATGTAGCTATATAGTAAGGAAGCAACGAAAAATAATCACCCCATAGAAAAAATAGTAGGTAATGACATAATGATTGCTCCTTGTTCTCTCCCAAAGGGGAAAATAGATTAGGCCAACCAAACAATACATAAGGAAAACAGCAAAATATTTTTTACAAGGGCAGGGGGGTTTTTCACACTTTTTTACACATAGTCTATTACAAAAATAGGTAATGCCCCTAAAGTTTTGCTCCTTTGTTTTTCCAAAGGGTAGATTTAAATTTAAACAGCCTACAATACATGAAAGGAAAACAGCATAATATTTTTCTACAAAGGACAGGGGGGTGTTCTCCACACTTAAACACTATCTTATTAAAATATAGGGTAAAGAATAATGATTTTCCATTTTTCTCTCCCAAAAGGGGAAGATTAGATCAGACCATAGTAATACATGAAAGGAAAACAGCATATTTTTCTACACAGGACAGGGGGGTGTTCTCCACACTTATTACCCCACAGTC
>JAODAL010047463.1:0-29905 GCA_025379985.1 Phyllomedusa bahiana
CGGGAACAGGTTTAAGGGTCATGCTGCGGTCCAAGACAGGGATAGTCAATGTCCAGTTCCACTAAAATGGTGGTTGAAAGACTCCTTTTTCCAGCACTTTTTAATCTGTGGGTCATGCAGATTTGAGGGTCATGCTGCAGTCCAGGACAGGTATAGTCAATGTCCAGTTCAACTAAAATGGTGGTTCAAAGACTCCTCTTTCAGGCACTTTTTAATTTATGGGTCAGACAGGTTTAATGGTCATACTGTGGTCCAGGACAGGTATAGTCAATGTCCAGTTCAACTAAAATGGTGGTTGAAAGACTCCTTTTTCCGGAGCTTTTTAATCTGTGGATCATGTACATTTAAGGGTCATGCTGCGGTCCAGGAAAGTGATAATCAATGTGCAGTTCAACTAAAATGGTGGTTCAAGTAATACTGCCTTCTGTCACTTTTTAATTTGTGGGTCATGAAGGTTTAAGGGTCATGCTGTGGTACAGGACAGGGATAGTGAATAGTCTGTCAGTTTTTTTCTGTGACTCTTGTTGCCTAATTATCGTGCCTTAGATGTAGCATGTATCCATTTTACTGTTGTGGATGTTAATTCCAGCTTCTCCTCCCCTGTTTGGGTGTAAGAATGAAGGTGTTGTTCCTCTCCCATAGACTTTAATGGTCATCGGCGATTATCTATTATCGGATATCGGCATGATAATTGACGATATCGACTATCGATCCGATGACGATAGTTGACGCAATCGCTCATCACTAGTCATGGACACTCAATGAATCTCTTTTATTAGATACAACCTGTGTAGCTGACATACACCAATCGATCACACATTTTATTCAGGACCACTCTCACGATGACACTTCTCCAATTATTCAGAGGGAAGCTTTTAAATGTGTCCTGAGAGGAGTGCTGATCAGACATGGGGCGCGGTTGATGAGAGGGAGAGCACATAAGTTAAAATGTGCCCTCAGGAAAATAGAAGTCTTGGAAGTTGAGGTTCTTAGAGAGCTGCAGTGTGTGAGATCGGAGGTCAGGAGTCTGTTAGAATCTTCTTGGAAACGGTATTTGCAGACTGGTAGGAGCCACTTCTATGAGTCTGGGAACAAAAGTGGCAGGATTCTTGCTAGGGCCTTGCGCAACCAGATGGCCCTCTCTCATATCCCTTGTATCAAGAATCCCAGGGGTAAAATGGTTCATACTGACTCATTCCTCTCCATCTTTTCAGATTAATATAACCTCCCAGCCCCCACTCTGCCCCTGCACACGGAACCCATGGACCCATTCTCTGCCAGTCTCGCAGACGAGACCTTATCAATGCTAGAGGATGCCTTTACTCCTCAGGAACTTTCATTTGTAATTAACATTCTCCCAGGCAGGCAGAGTTCTGGCCTTGATGGGTTTACCGGCAAGTTTTTCAGAACCTTTCAAGATGCCCTTTCCCCACTTATGCTCAGAGCCTTTAACTGCATCTCAAAGGATACTCCCTTTCCTGCAAAATTTACTCTAGCCCATGTTGCAGTCATTCCAAAACTGGGTAAAGATCCCACGGTATGTGGTAGTTACTGACCAATATCATTACTTAATGTGGACACAAAAATCTACGCTAAACTCCTTGCCAACAGATTGAATACTCTCCTACCTAATTTGATCCACCCTGACCATGTGGGCTTTGTCCCGGGGAGGGAGGCTCGCAATGATACAATTAAAACCATAGACCTGATACACTATGCCCATACACACAAAATTCCGTTAATGATCCTGTCATTGGACGCCTAAAAGGCTTTCGACAGAATTGCCTGGATCTCCCTCTTTCATACACTCCATCAGTTAGGATTTGGCCCGAATTTCAGCCCTAAAATCTTAGCCCTCTACTGCTCCCCCGCAGCAAGAATTAAAATTAATAGTTCCCTTTCAGATATATTTCATATACGGAATGGCATGCGCCAAGGATGTCCATTGTCTCTACGTGCTCATTATGGAAAAATTACTGACCTCAATTAGATCCAACCCAGATATCACAGGCCTTTGCGGATGACCTTTTGGTCTATATTACCAAACCACACATATCCATGCCTTCCCTGATTTCCGAGTTGAATAAGTTTGGACAATGGTCTAATTTCAAAATAAACGTCTCTAAATCTGAAGCCCTAGGCAAAGGCTTACCTTTAGATACACTTAGTAGAATTATATCAAATTACCCCTTTATATTGCCATGCGAGGGACTAACATACATGGGAATTAAAATTCCAACGGACCTCTCTAAACTTTTAATTTTGAGCCATTGGTTCAAAATATCCCACGGGATCTGGATTCCTGGAACAAGAAGGAATTCTCATGGTTCGTCAGAATTAGCATCCTCAAGATGATGGTTCTACCTCGCCTTCTATATACTATACAAACAGTCCCAATTCATATGAACCGTCCTTTTTGGAAGCGCCTGCAATGAGCGTTCACTTCATTTGTATGGTCAGGTAGCCGCCCGAGGTCATCATATGCGACTCTCACAAGAAGGGAGGAAGACGGAGTGTTAGGCCTCCCTGATTGCCAAAAATATTATCTAGCTGCAACCTACTCTCGCATACTGGATTTGACTTGCTTGACTAGTCATAGACTGTGGGTGGGCTTGGCGCAGGATATTTGCTCCCTGTACCTGACTTCCCTACCTTGGGTCTAGACTCGATCTATGATTGGCAAATACCCTACCACATTTTCCACCGGACACACCTTAGCGACTATTGTCTCATACAAAACAAATCCTACTCTAATTGACAGAAAGGGCCCTATGTTGCCTCTTTCTGACAATCCAGCATTCCCACCAAGAATTTTCCCTCACTCATTTCTAGGAGGTTCCAAAGCCAAGCCTTTAAGATTCCATAATGTCCTCTCTGATGAGGGCATCCCCCCCTTTCATTCTATACCAGATAACTTGCTTTCCTTACCCAATACACACTTCCGTTACACACAACTTCATCATTATTAGGACTGTCAAATGACATATGGGCCTCATCAGACCCTTAGCTCCGTTTGAACAACTATGTTTGCTGGAGTCAACTTTGAGACACACAATCTCTTGCTTATACAAAGAACTTTCCTCTCCCCAACACTGCAATCTTCCATCTTACTGTAAGGCTTGGCAAATGGAGCTTAATAGACAATTTTCACCGGCCCAATGGACAAAATGTTTTACGCTTACGCACAAAGCAACTATTGCCTCCAAGTCTCAAGAAACACGTTTTAAAAATCTTTCCCGATGGTACCGGGTCCCCTATGCAATGCATATCTGGTATCCATCAGTGACAGACACGTGCTCGCATTGTGGTAATGCTGTGGGTACCATGTTGCATATTTGGTGGGATTGACCGTTTTTGCAACCCTTTGGGAAGGAGTATATAAGATCATTCAAGATTTAACAAATGTCCTGCTTTCCAAATCTCCAGAGCTGCTTCACTATTCGTGTTTGATCTCACAATCCCAGTATATAAAAAGTCTCTTTTACATCACTTGCTTCAAGCTGCGAAAACGGTGATACCACGTCACTGGAAATCCCCTGATCCTCTCACTATAGACGAGTGGTTTGCTGAAATATTCCATATTTTCCATATGAAGGAATTACTAGTTCAGACTCCTGCTCAGATAGCCAGATTGAAAAAGACATGGTCCTCCCCTACCTACAAGTCATTTTCCACGTAAAATAATTACCTGCTCTTTAGTGGACTGTTAAGGATCCCTTATCGTTTCCTGTGCCTTGGCCCTTCGCGTTGAATAGCTATCTATACCATGATTGCTATTTGATCTCCAGACTGTGTCTGTTGATGGGTTGATTTGTGGCCTACATCCTCGTCCTTCCCACCCCCTTGCTTTCCTAATACTCCCCTGACCTGATCTCCCTTTTATTTACTGTTTTCAATAATGCCACTGTTTTATTACTTTGATATGCTGTATTTATTGGTTTTCTGCTGAGTTCATTATAGCGACTGGATTTATTGTTCCTTCTTTGACACAGGCCCACAGGGCTTATTGTTCTTTTACTGTTTCATGAAATGTACTTATATCAGTATGTACGCTGTTCTTTATTGCAGGCCCACCAGGCCCATTGTTCTCCTATTGTTCCTCATAAGGGTCTCATTCCAGTATGCACAATGTCTTTTATTGTAGACCCACAAGACCTAGTGTTCTTTCCTTATTCCTCAACTGGTTTTTCGTGCTCATACTGTATGTTTATTGTTTTTCATTGACTATAAGTTTGTAACTTCTCTACTTTATCAATAACGTTTTTCTGAATAGGAAAAAAAAATATGTCCATCAGATGCTTCCCCAAGGGTGGGGAAATATGTGGATGAAGGAAGGAGTAGAGGGAATCTTTAAGCTTTGTTTCCCCTATTGAAGCAGACTTTGGAACCAGATGTGTAACATTAAGCTTTGGGGCCCCCATGCAAAATCTGTAAGGAACCCCTACCTACCATGCGTCATTTATAACATTGATGCCCTCTAATGTGGGAGAAGGGCCTTTTGGCACCCCCAGACTACAGGGCCCAGTAGTGACTGCTACCGTTGCACTCTCTTTAGTTATGCCCATGTTTGGAACCCATAAGGCAAGAGCCCATCTGCCTTAAAGGAATATTTAATTTCTGATCTCAAAATTGCCATCAGACTGGAACCATATTTTTTTATACAGCTTCATAAATATTAATATTATATAGTTGTAAGTAGTTATCTAAGCCTTTCATGAAAGTCTCAGTTTTTCCTGCTGTGGCTAGCTCCTGGGGTGGCTATTTCACAGATTCACAGTTCTCATGGTGAAGAAGGCTTTTCTCCTCTGGATATTGAACCTTTTTTTTCTCCAGTCAGAGGTAATGCCCTCTTGTCTTTTAACGGGGGTTTACACGAAATAACTTTCACCATGCATTTTGTAGGGGTCATTTATATATTTATATAAAAAATGGTCTCCCCTGAATCGTCTTTTCTCAAGACTAAATAAGTTTAATTCGTTTAACCTCTCCTTATAACTAAGATGCTCTATTCCCCTTATTAGTTTGTCTTTGCACTTTCACTACCTTCATTACATCCTTTCTATAAACTGGAGCTCAGAATTGAACAGCATATTTCAGATGCGGCCTCAACAATTCTAGAGGTAATATTACATCCGTGTCCTGTGTGATTGACATTGCATGCTGTTCTGTAATCTATGATCTACAAGTACACTTAGATCCTTCTGAACAAGTGATTCTCACAATTTTTTACCCCCTAAGACATATGATAACTGCAGATTATTAGTACCGAGATGCACAACTTTACATTTATCCACTTTGAACCTCATTTGCCAAGTGGATGCCCAAACATGCAGTGTGTCCAGGTCTGCTTGCAATTTATGATCATCTTTCATAGATTGTACTGCACTACATAGCTTGGTATAATCTGCGAACATAAAAAAAATTATGAGCAAATATTTTCTGATATTTCACGTTACTCCAGTAAGACAGCACATAATTCTACCTGGCTCTGAATTCTGTTTTACAGCTTATGAAGGTCTGCTATGTAAACTCTGTATGTTTTCTCATTCCTGGCCCGAATGTCAGCACAGTACAGCCTCTTCTCAGATACTATCCAGCGCTGGTATTCTGTTCCAAGTGTGTTTCAGGTTGTCTTCTACTTTTGATCTGGCTTGCTCCTGACTTTTGCCTTTTGTGTAGCCTTTCTCGATTAACATGCAAAAATTAATCTACCCTTTAAGATTTAACTTTTAATTTACACAATACAAATGATACCCTCTACATCAGAATGAATAATCCAATAAACATCTAGTTTAAATAGCAACTAGATGTTTCTTGGATTCATTAGACATGTATGTGTCTATAAGAAGAGTATATATGAATCAAGATACATAAAGTATGCTCAGTAGATCGATTACCACACGCTGATTAGATGTTATTATTTTTGATTTATTGGCGATTCATAGATCTGTGAATTGTGTTCATTTTCTGGTGTGAAACATTATTTCCTTATGACATACAGGGTATCATTTTTATTGTGTAAATTAAAAAGTTAAGTCTTAAAGGGTGGATTAGTTTATGCATGTTTCTCTAGATTTTTATCCTCCTAATAATTATATCTTGTTTTTTTCTTTGATTGAACCTTTCTGGATTTCACATATGTTACTTGTTTTTCTACAGTCTTGTGCCCAGGAGTATAACTAGAGAAGCCTGGGCCTGATAGCAAACTTTTGGATGCCCCCTACCACGAACATTTACCTGGGACCTCTTAATAATAGTCATGCAGTTACTATATAATACAAGGCGCAAATACCTTGCCATACATATCATCATCATACTGCCACCAAACAAATCCCACTATATCAAGATCAACATTACCAATAACTCTGCTATATAATGACTCAAATATACCTTTGGAACTTGACCGCAAATTACCCCCACACAGTGAATGAATACTACCACTACACCATTACTGAATAAAGATCAGTATACAAAAACCTATATTACCACCATTCATTGACCATATAGTGGTAGATACCAGTGGACAAAGACTCTGCAGACTGTATATTACCCCAGTACAGTGACCATACAGTGGTAGATAACAGTTGTACACAGGCTCTGCCGACTGTTTATTTCCCCCATACAGTGACCATATAGTGGTAGATACAGGTTGTACACAGGCTCTTCAGACTTTATATTACCACTATGAAGTCATCATTTAGTGGTAATTACTAGTGTACACAGGTTCTCTGCAGACATAAGTGATTACAGTTACATCTTGTGACTCTCTTGTTACGTTTCTGATGAGTCATTCACTTTCCCTTTACTTCTGCATCCGGTCCAGACCGCCATAATGACTTCTCCTTGGCCCCCACTTGTCCCTGTGGATTTGGACACAAATATTTTAGAATCCTCACTTTTCCTCCATCAGTGTCTCCCTCCTCTGTACAACCTTCCCAGAGGTGGGAGAGTGGGTACAGGCCATAGCTTAGAGGCACAGTCTGCTAGAGGGGTGTGGAGGAACAGATAACTAATCCCCTGGAGACTGTGCTACAGCTATAGCCTGTACTCTTCAGATTCATATTACCAGGTAGGTAGGTAGGTAGGTACATAGGGACTTCAGTTGGGTAGGTAGGCAGGGCCCCAGGTGAGTAGGTAGGCCCCAGGTAGCTAGGTAGACCCCAATTAGATAAGTTAGAAGGCTCTAGGTAGGTTGGTAGTCCTTAGGTAGGTAGTTTGGAAGGCTCCAGGTAGGTAGGCAGCAGTTAGAACCCAGGTAGGTAGGCAGTAGATAGGCTCTAGGTAGGTAGGCCATAGGTAGGTAGGTATGCAATAGTTAGGTCACAGGTAGGTAGTTAGGCATCAGGTAGGTAGATAGGTCCCAGTTAAGTAGGTATGCTTCATGTAATTAGGTAGATTGGTCCTAGATAGGCAGTAGGTAGGCCCCAGTTAGCCCCTAAGTAGGTAAACAGGCAGGCTCCAGGTAGAAAGTCCCCAGTTAGGTTGGTAGGTAGGCCCCAGGTAGGTAGGTAGGCAGTAGGTAGGCCCCATGTAGACCCCAGGTAGCTAGGTAGATAAGCTCCAGGTAGCTAGGTAGGTAGACTGTAGGTAGGCCCCAGGTAGCTAGGTTGGTAGATAGGCTTCAGGGAGTTCAGTAGATTGGTCCTAGGTAGTTAGGTAGGTAGCCCCTATGTAGGCAGCCAGGCAGTCAGTACCCAGGTAGAAAGGCCCCAGTTAGGTTGGTAGGTAGGCCCCAGGTAAGTAGGTGGGTGGTAGCTAGGCCCCAGTTTTCCAGGTAGATAAGCTCCTGGTAGTTAGGTATGTAGGCCCCAGGTAGCTGGGTAGGTAGGTAGACTGTAGTTATGCCCCAGGTAGCTAGGTTGCCTGTAGGTAGGCCTCAGGTAGCAAGGTAGGCTGTAGGTGGGCTCAAGGTAGGTAGGTAGGTAGGTAGGCTGTAGGATGGCAAAAGGTAGGTAGCTAGTTAAGTAGGCCATGGATAGGCACCTGTTAGGCAGACTTTACGTGGGCCTTAGGTAGCTAGAAAGGCTGTAGATGGATCCCAGGCAGGTAGGTAGGCAGGCTGTAGGTGGGCACCACGTAGAAAGGTAGGCTGTAGGAAAACTCCAGATAGCTAGGCATATAGGTAGATGAAGATAGGCCCAAGGTAGCTAGGTAGACTGTAGATAGTCCTCAGGTAGGTAGTCGGCAGATAGGCCCTAGGTAGACCTCAGGTAGCTACGTAAATAGGCCCCAGGTAACTAGAGAGTTAGGCTGTAGGTAAGCCCCAGGTAGCTAGGTAGGCTGTAGTTAGGCCTCAGGTAGCTAGGTCGGTGGTATGAAGGCCCCAGGTAGATCCTAGGCAGCAAGGCCCCAGGTAGCTAGGTAAGTTGGCTAAAGGTAGGCTCCAGGTAGGTAGGTAGACTGTAGGTAGACCCAGGTAGCTAGGTAGACTGCAGGTAGGCTTCAGGTAGCTAGTTAGGAAGGCTGTAGGTGGACACTAGGTAGGTAGGCCACAGGTAGCTAGGTATTCTGTAGGTAGGCCCCAGGCAGGTAGGTAGGTTTTAGGTGGGCCCTAAATAGGCCCCAAGTAGGTAGGCTTTACGTGGGCTCCAGTTAGCTAGGTAGGTTGTAGGTGGCCCCCAGGTAGCTAGTTAGGCAGGCTGTAGGTGAGCTCCACATAGCTAGGCTGTAAGTGGGCCCCAGGTAGGTAGACTATAGATGGCCCCCAGGTAGCTAGGTAGGTAACTGTACATAGGCCCCAGGTGGCTAGGTAGGCCTCAGGTTGCTAGATAGGTAGGCTGTAGGTGGGCCCCAGAGGCTGTAGGTGGGCCCCAGGTAGCTAGGTAGGCTGTAGGTAGGCCTTTGGTAGCTAGGTAGGTGGTAGAAAGGCCCCAGGTAGATTCCAGGTAGCTAGGCCACAGGTAGCTAGGTAAGTTGGTTGTAGGTAGGCCCCAGGTAGTTAGGAAAGAAGGCTGCAGGTAGCCCCCAGGTAGGTAGGTAGATAGGCCCCAGATAGCTAGGTAGGTAGAATGTAGATGGGCCCAACATAGGTAGTTAGGCTGTTTCCCATTATTAAAAAAGCAAATAATCAACTCACCTCTTTCCCGGTTCCCCTGACGCGATGAGCAGCAGAACGGCGTCTCCAAGTGGAGCTTGAGGTCACATCATTGCGTCCTCCATTTCAGCACTAGCGACCAATGCCTGGAAGGTTTAAAGCGTAAGGCCTTAAAGGGGTTTTGCCACGTAATGTTTACGTGGGATCCTCCAAAATGGGTTTTTAATCACTTTTCTAAATATATGTGATTACAAAAATTGCAGTCTGAGAGAGCTACAGCCTTCCTTACATGCCCTTGGTTACTTCAAAGAGTCTATTAGATACGGCCTGACAAGAGCTGGACCGGGTTGCACAGAGAGAGCTTCTTATCTGATGAGACTGAGCTGCAGAAGTTTTTAAGGCACCGGGTAGCAATATGTTTTCTTTTGTATACAGAATAAACTAGTTGTAGTGTTATTAGATACCTGCTTTATCTGATGACAGACAACATGAAGAAGCTTTCAAGCTGCTGTGTAGAATAGGTTTTCTCTTTTGTATATAGAATCCACAAGTTATAGTTTGCTTATTTCAGTGAACATGTCACAGGAGCAGCAGCTTATGCAGCTCGTTCTCTGGCTGTGTGCGTCTCTCTCTCTCTTTCAGCTCCGTTTACATTAGCTTCTTAGCAGATAAGGCTCCTCCTGACAGTGCAGTCTGAGGCTGTGTCTTGCTGTATTGAGAATCCACTCTTGTGCTGTTTATTATTTCACTTAAGTTTTGAGACGCTCCCTTAGATTCCTCACTCCTCACTCATCCCATCCCCCTCTCCCCTGCAGCTTCATGACTCAGCGTGTTTTATTGACATTCTGCCTGTACTAAGGAGAGACCTACCTAAATGGTCTCTTGGCAAATCCCCTTTAAATATAATATGCCGAAGAGGGGAGCAGAACACCACGACGGCGCTCTGCTCTGCTAAGGACTTTAATCAGGCCACACAGTCCTGGGAATCGGGTCATTTGCCCTTGCATTCTGAGGTAGGATGTGCTGGCCCTCTGTGGCGCCAGGCCTGGTGCTTAGGGTTGCTATGCTGGTAGTTCTGCCACTGCTTGTGTCTATAAAAGCGGATTCTGAGTCCACAGTTTTCTTCTGTCCTGCTCCAGTTCCCACATTCCAGTCCTGCTCTAGTGACCATGTTCCTATTCTGCTTCAGTGACAACATTTCAGTCCAACTCCAGTGTCCACACCTCAGTCCTGCTCCAGGGTGTCCATGCTCTAGTTCTGCTTTATTGTCTGTGTTTCTGGTATTCAAGCTCTTGGTCTGTCCAGCTACACATTTCCCATTCTAACTGGTACAAGTCCTGATATCCTCTCTGCACCCAGCTGTCAACTGGTGGTCTCTTTGCCGATAGCAGCATTCCATTTTGGACAGCCTCAAACTGCTTGCAGCCACAGGGGTCTTTCTAGAGATGTTTTTTTAACTCCATTAAGGGCACAGACCATTTTGCCTTCCAGACACAGCCCTATTTTTGAAATCTGACATCTGTCACTTTATGTGAAAATAACTTTTTAATGCTTTTACCTATTCATGTGATACAGACACTGTTTTCTCATCACATATTGTACTATAAGTTAGTAAGAAATTTTGGTCCGTACAATACTCATTTATTTATGAAACAATTCAAAATGTTGTGAAATTTGCCATTTTCAAACTTCAAAAATTTCTCCATCTAAGACAGACAGTAATACCACACAAAATAGTTTATATGTAGCATTCACCATATGTAACTGTATGTTGGCATATTTTTTTTTATTTATTTATCATTTTATAGGAAGTTTGGATACTTAAACATTTTTATAGCAATTTTTAAAATTTTCAAGAAAATTACAAACATAGATTTTTTTAGGGACCACTTCAGTTCACATGTAGAATTGAAATGCTTGTCTGTTAAACACCCCATAAATAACCCCATTTAAGAAACTACACCCTTCAAGGTATTTAAAAAAACACTAATGCACTTATAAATTCTATAGGTTTTTCACAGGAATTAATGAAAAACGGTGGTAAAATTTCATTTTTTCTTGCCTATTTTCAATTTTAATTTATAATTTCATGGACTTTAGTTTATGTTAACTGAAAAACACAACTCAATCTAAGTTTCCCTAAATCTGCTATTTTTTTTTAGAAATATATCATATGTGGCCCTAGTATGTTATTTGACTCAACCACATGCCTCAGAATTGAAGGAGCACCAACTGGATTTTGGAGCTATCATTTTATTATGATATTTTATAGGCACCATATCGGGTTTGCTGATATTTAAAGGTGCCAAAAACAACAAAAAAAACCCCCAAAAAAACACCCCTAAAAACACCCCATTATAGAAACTAAAACTAAACCTCTCAAGGAATTCAGGAAGGGCTGTAGTGATTATATTGATCCCACAGCTGATTCACAGAAAATCTTAGAATTAGACCATAAAAAATTACATTTTTTTCCAATAAATTGAGTTTTTATCCCCATTTAGTCATGGTCACAAGGAATGCAGGAGAAAAAGCATCCTGTTGCCCAATTTCTTCCGAGTGTGACAATACCCCATATGTGGTCATAAAGAAAATTTGGGACACATAGCGAGTCTCAGAAGGGAAGGATCACTATTTGGCTTTGGAAATGCAGAATAAGCTGGAATTGTTGGAGGCCCTCATGTTGCGTTAACAGAGCCCCCCAAGTTTCAGACCAGAGAAAACCCCACAAAAGTGACCTCATTTTTGGAAACTACACCCCTCAGTGAATTCATCTAGCGATATAGCGTGCATTTTGATCCCACAGGCTTTTGACAGAAATTTTTAGAATCAGGTTGTGAAAAATGAAAAATTACAGTTTTTGAGAAGAAAAAGCACCCCAAAACCTGTTGCCCAATTTCTTCTGAGTAAGGCAATACCCCATATGTGGTCATAAAGTATGTTTGGGGCATGTGGTGAGTCTCAGAAGGGAAGGAGTGCTATTTGGCTTTGGGAGTGCAAAATAAGCTGGAATGGTTGGAGGCCCTCATGTTGCATTAGCAAAGCCCCCCAAGTTCCAGAACAGAGGAAATCCCCCAAAAGTGACCCCATTTTGGAAACTACATCCCTCAATGAAATCATCTGGGGGTATAGTGTGCGTTTTTTTTTTTTTATAGATAATGCAATAAATAGAGATATATAAAGAGATATAAAGTGAAAAACAATTATCCTGCATTCATGCCATACCTTCTTACCTTTTCAATATAACATTGGCATGCCTTGGATAAAATTGATAAATTAGATTTCTAATTTTTCTGCCATGTCTCCCCGTTCTAGGGACACCCCACATGTCATCCTAGGATTTGGCTGTTTGCTGCTACACGCCATAGAAGAGACACAGCGGCCTTTTGTTGGGCATGCCTATTTTTTTTAAAGGGGATGTATCGCTTCCTTACTTCGGCTGATTCACACTTCTCTTAGCTTCCCAGCTCTGTGAATGCAGGGGAGTGTCTTTCCCTCCCCGCTGGATGACATCATCCCCCCTTCCCTGCTGGCCTGAGACTCCCCCCCCCGCCCCTCTGAGTCCACATATCACTGTGTCTCTCCCAAACAGTCTTATTTTATAAGAGCTGTATACATACCACAGGCTGCATTCAATCTAATCTGAGCACTGATCTCTCACAGCTGGAGATGTATTACAGCTTTCTAAGAACGGCACAGATCTGCGTGTATGCAGGAGAGTTAGGCACAGGGAAAAAACTGTCATGTGTTCTCATTGTACAATCTGCTGCAGTCTGTTTCTGCTAGGTGTGGAGACAGAAAATGCTACGGCCCCTAACTCTGAGTCAGACACACAGCTCCATGAATGACCCAGGGGCTGTACAGAATGTAAATGAGCTCTCAGCTAGTGAATTGCAAGGAGGAGGGATCAGGAGGGATTAGACCCACACTGGATATCAGTGTAAATAAAAACACAAGATAAGGGACACTGTGAGAACAAGGCAGCTTTGCTAATGACATCCAATTGCAAAGTTGCTTGTTTTCACTGTCCCCTTATTCTGAAGACCATTTAATGAAACGATAACACCCCTTTAAATATACAGCATGTCCCGACAATTGCACATGCTGTGATGTGAACTAAAATAATGAAACACACTAATGTCACCCAATTGTAGAAAGTACACCACTCAAGGGCCGTTTTAAGGGGGGTAATTAAACTTTTCACCTGACAGATGTGTCATATAATTAATTCACAGACATTATTGTACACAACAAAGGCGAAAAATTGCACAACAACAGCAGCACATGTGAAAAATGCAAACTAAAACACGCCATGTTACTGCACAATAAAATCTATAAAAGGTTTGGTGCTTCGGGGAACAGTGAAAATAAAAAAAGTATAAAAGAGGCTGGACTTATTAGGGCAGGTTTCACACTAGTAAGTTATGTCTTTTCTAATTCCCCTTTGGTAGCACACTCTGTACTTTTTGTGTCCTACCCTTTTTACCAGTGGAGGGGATTTCATTGTGGAAATGCTGCCCAGGTACAATACAGGGGACATCAGAACCAGAAGTGCTGAGGCTCTCACCCTGGTTCCCAAAAACAAGCGTCTTTATTACCTTCTCTTGGAGGGTAATATACGTGCCTGTCTGGCCTGTACAACGGAAAAGAATAAAAGCATTGTACATCGCCATCTGCATAATGTGCATGGCCAGCTTTTTGTACCACACTTTGGTCTTGCGTGTGGCACTGTATGGCTTGAGCACATGTCTACCCCTCCCATATACCAATTGTAATCAGTAATACAGTTGGGTTTGGTATGTAAAAGTTAGCCACATACAGATGGTAACCTTTTTCCAGCAGTGGGTGCACCAAGTCCCACACTATCTTTCCACTTATTTTTAGGGTAGGAGGGCATTCTGGGGGTACAATTTGGTTGTCCCTCCCTTCATGAACTCTGAAGCTGTAGGTGTACCTGGAAGTACTCTTGCACAGCTTGTAGAGTTTAACCCCGTAATGTGATCTTTTACTGGGCAGGTATTGGCGAAAATTAAGCCTGCACTTGAATTGTATGAGACTAGTCTACACAAATATATTTATAGACCGCTGCAAATTTGGCACTGAAATGGCTGATACTTTATACAAGCGGTGATAACAGGCCAAAATCTATACAAGCGGTCATAGGTGGGATCATCACGGGATGGGCACAGTGCATTATCTGCATAATGCAAGTATTTTCAGATTTGTTCGAAGCGCTTCCGGGTCATTGCTTGGTGGTAAAATGGAATACTATAAAAACGTCAGTACTCTAATACTGCAAGACCTCGGGCTTCTTCACTATGCCCATATACAGAATAAGGCCTTAAAATGCCATCATCTCTGCAGCATCCACGGGAGTCCACTTGTAGAATGATGACCTATGGTTTAGGGCCAAAAACTGCTTGGGATAGAGATTGGTCTGCGCCACCATGACATCTATTAGTTAAAAAAATCTATTTCAGTTACGCCTGTAGTCAGAGCTGCCGTCAGGAAGTTTAGGGCCCCATACAGTGAAAGTGTCTGGGCACCCCATTTCCCATCAGAAATAAAAAATCTTGGGGTTACTGGGAAAAAAAACACAATTGCATCATGTTTTTATTAATTGTGTTGTATTAGGGTATGTTCATATGTCATATTTGCAGTGTGTAATTTTGTGCTTAATTGCACTGTAATATGCCCAAAATATGGCCTGCAAATACGGTAATTCATAGCTCTCACTTACTGCCATACACATAATAAAAATAAACGTATAAAACACACAAATATAAAACACATTACATTAATAAGGTTTAAGTGCATTGTAGCCCATAGTGAGAGAAATGTTAAAAAAATTAAAAACAGACAATTCCTTTAAAATTGTTTGATTTAGGGATACATATGACTTTTCCACTTAATTCTTACCTAACTCTGATATTTTTTTGTGTTAATATATTTTTTTTTCATATTTTCAAATTTTTTACAAATTTTTTTCAAACTCTCTTGTACAAGTGATTGCTAGTACAACACACTATGGTACTTATTTAATGCAGTATGCTATCATTTTAGCAATCTCCTAGTACACCCCGCCTCTGGCCACAGGTAGGTAGAGCAGGTAGGATAGGTAGGTAAACTATACATCCTGTGAATGTAAAATATTGGACAGAAAGTTCTGCAGGAGACAAACCAGACAGGAAAGCGAATAGTTAACTCTTGTGCCCCCCCTTATCCAACTATAGTGTAACAAGTAGTGTGTTCCCCTCACCTGCTCCGGAGAGATGCACGTCAGGGGCAATCCCGGGAAATCTTGGCGCTAGTGTAATACTTGATGGACTTCTACCCTTCGGCTACACAGCTGGACCTCAGGAGATCCCGGCACCATATCTTCCAACATGTCTGCCCTGTATGACGAAGATCTCAACTGTTCCACTCAGATGTAGAAGGCAGCTTGGGGATCTCACCACATAGGCAGGACCGTGAGGCTGCTCCAGGACACCGACCACAATAAGAGCAGCAGCAGGACGGTATGTCACATCCCACGGACACCAGCTGCTGCCAGAGTGCATCTCCTGCACTTGGGCAGTGCTACAGCGCCCTGGCACTAGAGCCAGGAACCAGCTAGGGAAGAAGGTGCTGCCCAGGCCCTCTATAGCCCACTGCCCAGCACCTAATAGCCAACCATCAGCACTGACAAAAACTGTTCACATGCTATAAACACACACAAGCTATATGTAGTTATATGCAGACTCTATATATACACCCATATGCTATATACATACTCTATATAACTGCACACTCTATATACAGCCTCTATATATACACATAAATGCTATATACAGACTCTATATAAACATAAATGCAATGGATAGACTATATATACATACAATATATTTTTACCAAAATATCCGGGCCCCGTACAGCAGTATCCTCAGTACTGCCCTAACGGCGTCCCTCCCTGAAGTGTCTCCATAGACTCCTGGGATGGCCACAAAGTCAGGGATTTGTGGCTGGCAATCATCTGGGACAGGAGTCCATATGGGGTCACTAACTTGGGGGAGTCACCCTTCTGACCTATGGGGGTGTCTATGGGATTGACCCTCATCAGTAGAGGAGTATTCGGACAAGATGAATGCAATAAATTCCTCTTCCGAATCACTGGCGGAATCGCTATCTGAGGCCAGGAAAGTGTACGCCTCCCCTACTGAGTAGCATCTCTGGGAAGATTGGGACATTTTACTTTTATTTATAAAGGATGTGTAAAATGTAGGTGCTTTAACACGTGTCTTGTGTGGGGGGTGTATGTCGTGCTTGTCATGTGGAGGAATTAACTTTTTTTTATTAAAAAAAGTAAAATTATAAAAAGTAGTAAAGTACTAAAACAAAAAAATTAATTAAAAAGTACTGTAAGAAAAAACCCCAAACCAAAAAAACCTAAACCCCAAAAAGTTAAGTGACGGACGTCAGTAAAGATTATAACGGGTCTGTTACTTATTTAGAACAAATTAAAACAAAATTAAGTTTAATTTTTTAACCCAAAAAAACCCAAAAACTTTTCTACGTCACTGATTAGTGCTCAGGGGCAGCAGGACAGTTAACAAAATTAACCCTGTTCTAAGAAATTAGCTTAGATGCTGATCAGTGATATAAATCATTGGTCAGTGGTCACAAGGCGCACAGCGGCGGAGTTAAGAAAAGATACCCCACTACATAAAAAAAATCAGACGCTGATTAGTGATGCATAACTAATCAGCTGATGAGAGCAGTGGTTGCGCAGCTATTGGCGCAACCAATGCCTAAAAAAAGACTTTAAAAAAGAGCCTGCACCCCCAAAGAATTGCTGATTAGTGAAAAATCAGCAATTCTAACTTTGGTGCATAACTTATGCGCATTTCAAAGTGTCGTGCCTGGCGCAAACTGTGCCTAGTTTTGATGTACCATTGTTCATATATATATAGGGCTACAACAGTTTTTTGGGCATAAAATACACCAAAAAAATGGCACAGACGAAATCTGACATGTAACCCTAAGTGTATACACCATTTGTACACTACATATAGATTATATGTGTATATATTCAGGGGGGAAAATAAGTACCGTATATACCTCATTTTATCACAAAAAAACTAGGAAAACTTATTGACTTGAGCATAAGCCTAGGGTGGAAAATGCTGCAGTTACTGGTACATTTCAAAAATAAAAATGGATACCAATAAAATTTCAAAGGCAGGTATAGGCAGTTTAATGTCCCCCATAGGCAGGTATAGGTAGGTATATGTACCCCAGAGGCAGCTATAAGCAGGTATATGTACCCCAGAAGCAGGTATAATCAGATATAATAGAAATGAGTAATGCTCACCAAGCAGTTCTTATCAATGGCATGAGCACTCCAGCTGAATGGTTCACCTCCGTCCGTGATCCTGGCTTCCAGCCAAAGCCCAGCAACACACTCCAAATATAGTATACATGGATCGAGCGGTATACGGTGAAAACAGGTCAATTTATTGATACCAACATGCAGGCAAGGTACAGGACAGTCACAGGACCAACGCGTTTCGGGCGTAACAAATCGCCCTTGTTCACGGTACATGTATACTTGTGAGTCTCACACTTAAATAGTGAATACAAGGAAAGAAGGAGGATCGGATCACAAAGTGATACGTCACTTCCTCCTAGTAAAACATATATATTTTAACATACATTCATTTTACCAACACATATAAAAACTTTAACCAGAATAAATACTACTAGAAATTAATACTATTTGCATATCATAAATACAGTTAAGCAATATAGGGAATACCTTAAAAATTAAATATACAGTTAGGTCCATATATATTTGGACACTGACACAAATTTTGTTTTTTGTACCTGTTTACTGAAACATTTTCAAGTTATAGTTATGTAATGGACATGACATAAAGTCCTGACTTTCAGCTTTCATTTGAGGGGACCCACATTAAAATTGGTTGAAGGTTTTAGGAGTTTCAGCTCCTTAACATGTGACTCCCTGTTTTTAAAGGGACCAAAAGTAATTGGACAAATGAAATAATTGTAAATAAAATGTTAATTTCTAATACTTAGTTATAAACCCTTTGTTGGCAATTATGGCCTGAAGTCTTGAACTCGTGGACATCACCAAACGCTGTGTTTCCTGCTTTTTAATCTCTGTCAGGCCATTACTGCAGCAGTTTTCAGTTGCTGTTTGTTTGTGGCCTTTCTGTCTGAAGTTTAGTCTTTAACAAGTGAAATGCTGCTCACTTGGTTTGAGATCAGGTGACTGACTTGGCTATTCACGAATATTCCACTTCTTTGCTTTAATAAAGTCCTGGGTTGCTTTGGCTTTATGTTTTGGGTCATTGTCCATCTGTATTATGAAACGTCGACCAATCAGTTTGGCTGCATTTGGCTAGATTTGAGCACACAGTTTGTTTCTGAATACTCTCCAGGATGTAGGTGTTTCAAAATCCAAATCTACCATAAAGAAAAGACTGCATGAAAGTAAAGACAGAGGGTTCACTGCACAGTGCAAGCCACTCATAAGCCTCAAGAATAAAAAGGCTAGATTGGACTTTGCTAAACAACATCTAAAAAAGCCAGCACAGTTCTGGAAGAACATTCTTTGGATGGATGAAACCGAGATCAACCTCTACCAGAATGATGGAAAGAAAAAAGTATGGTGAAGACGTGATACAGCTCATGATCCAAAGCATACCACATCATCTGTTAAACACGGTGGAGACAGTGTGATGGCTTGGGCATGCATGGCTGCCAGTGGCACTGGGTCACTAGTGTGTATTGGTGATGTGACACAGGACAGAAGCAGCCAGATGAATTCTGAGGTATTCAGAGACGAAATGAGAGCTCAAATCCAGCCAAATGCAGCCAAACTGGTCGTTGTTTCATAATACAGATGGACAAGTACCCAAAACAAAAAGCAAAGCAACCCAGGAGTTTATTAAAGCAAAGAAGTGGAATATTCGTGAATGGCCAAGTCAGTCACCTGATCTCAACCCAAATGAGCAGCATTTCACTTGTTACAGATTAAAATTCTGACAAACCCCACCAACAAACAGCAACTGAAAACCACTGCAGCAAAGGCCTGGCAGAGCATTAAAAAAGAGGAAACACAGCGTTTGGTGATGTCCACGAGTTCAAGACTTCAGGCCATAATTGCCAACAAAGGGTTTATAACTAAGTATTAGAAATTAACATTTTATTTACAATTATTTCATTTGTCCAATTACTTTTGGTCCCTTTAAAAACAGGGAGTCACATGTTAAGGAGCTGAAACTCCTAAAACCTTCAACCAATTTTAATGTGGGTCCCCTCAAATGAAATCTGAAAGTCAGGACTTTATGTCATGTCCATTACATAACTATAACTTGAATATGTTTCAGTAAACAGGTACAAAAAACAAAATTTGTGTCAGTGTCCAAATATATATGGACCTAACTGTATGTACGCCAGATCGTTACGTAAGTTTAAACCTTGTGGTGCCCTCGTTTCCAGCTGGTAAATCCAGAAGGCTTCACGCATGCGTAAAAGATATTCCTGATCTCCTCCACTATTAGAGCATTTTACTCTTTCAATGCCTAAACATGCGAAGCCCTCTGTTGCACCAGCATGTATTTCAATAAAATGTTTAGCGGCACCTGAGTGGGAAGAATGTCCTTTACTAATACTGTTCAAATTTTCTAATATGCGAACTCTAAGTTTACGTTTTGTACTACCAATGTAAATTTTATTGCACAACATACATATAATGGCATAGATTAAATAATGCATGTCACAGTTAATGAAGTCTTTAATTTTTTATATTTTGTCTCCATTAGAATCACTAAACGTAATACTTTTTTTTGAGTATTTGCACATGCCACATCTTTTTTTGTTACAGGGGAAGAAACCTTTTAAATTTAAACAGGTTTCACTCTTAGATTTACTAGAAAAATAGCTGGGGGATAGGTCCAGGCCAATGGTCCGATTACATTTGGCTACCATTTTAACACCCTCATCAATTATTTCAGCTAGGACAGAGTCCTGTCTAAGTATATTCACATTTTTATAAAAGATTCTTTTGATATGTTCGAATTCTGGTGTATATTTGGTGGAACAAACTATCCCTTCAAATTTCCCTTTATGTATTCTAGTAGGTTTCAAAAGATTCTCTTGTGTTCTTCCTCTCATCCTCTCTTTAGCTTGTTTTATATGTCTCTCTATCATTTACAAGGGTATAAGTAATGTAATGGAGAACTTAAATCGTTCCTTTTAGAATGCATTGAATATCTGTTACATGGAGTATCTGTTTATGGGGTGGTGGGAGCATCAATTTATTTACAGCGTGAATAACCCCTTTTCAGACAGTTTAATCTGGTATGGGCGTTACATCGACGACCTCCTCGTTGTGTGGGGTCGTGATGTGGCGTCCATACCAGATTTTGTCTCCTATCTCAATGAAAACCAAGTAAACCTTAAATTTACACATTCTGTTGAAAATATCAGTTTTGCTTTCTTAGACGTACAGTTAATAGGTATAGGAGGAATGTAAAGTCATCACTACCTTATTTAGAAAACCTACAAGTGGCAACACTATTTTGAGAGCTAATAACTGCCATCCAGCATATACGATTAACTCGACTCCCATGGGAGAATATAATCGTGGACGTAGAGCATGCACAAGGGAAGATGACTATAATAAACATATAGAAATAATTTATCAAAGGCTTAAAGTACGAGGTTACACAGAGAGACATATGAAACAAGCTAAGGAGAGGATGAAAGGAAGAACACAAGAGAATCTTTTGAAACCTACTAGAATACATAAAGGGAAATTTGAAGGGATTGTTTGTTCCACCAAATACACACCAGAATTCGAACATATCAAAAGAATCTTTTATAAAAATGTGAATATACTTAGACAGGACTCTGTCCTAGCTGAAATAATTGATGAGGGTGTTAAAATGGTAGCCAAATGTAATCGGACCAATGGCCTGGACCTATCCCCCAGCTATTTTTCTAGTAAATCTAAGAGTGAAACCTGGTTAAATTTAAAAGGTTTCTTCCCCTGTAACAAAAAAAGATGTGGCATGTGCAAATACTCCCAAAAAAGTATTACGTTCTAATGGAGACAAAATATACAAAATTAAAGACTTCATTAACTGTGACATGGATTATTTAATCTATGCCATTATATGTACGTTGTGCAATAAAATTTACATTGGTAGTACAAAACGTAAACTTAGAGTTCGCATATCAGAATATTTGAACAGTATTAGTAAAGGACATTCTTCCCACTCAGGTGCCGCTAAACATTTTATTGAAATACATGCTGGTGCAACAGAGGGCTTCGCATGTTTAGGCATTGAAAGAGTGAAATGCTCTAATAGTGGAGGAGATCAGGAATATCTTTTACACATGCGTGAAGCCTTCTGGATTTACCAGCTGGAAACGAGGGCACCACAAGGTTTAAACTTACGTAACAATCTGGCGTACATATATTGAATTTTTAAGGTATTCCCTATACTGCTTAACTGTATTTATGACATGCAAATAGTATTAATTTCTAGTAGTATTTATTCTGGTTAAAGTTTTTATATGTGTTGGTAAAATGAATGTATGTTAAAATATATATGTTTTACTAGGAGAAAGTGACGTATTGCTTTGTGATCTGATTCTCCTTCCTTCCCTATATTCACTATTTAAGTGTGAGACTCACAAGTATACATGTAACGTGAACAAGGGCGATTTGTTACGCCCAAAAAGCGTTGGTCCTGTGTCTGACCTGTACCCTGTCTGCATGTTGGTATCAATCAATTGACCTGTTTTCACCGTATACCGCTGGATCCATGTATTCTATATTTGGAGTTTATAATCAGATATAGGCAGGTATATGGCCCCCATAGGCCGGTATATGCCTCCATATGGTACAAGTACACAGTATGTCCCCCATAGGCAGGTTTAGGCAGTTTAATGTCCCCCATAGGCAGGTATAGGCAGGTATATGTCCCCCATAGACAGGTATAGGAAGGTATATGTCCCCCATGGGCAGGTATAGACAGATATAGGAAGTTTAATGTCCCCCATAGGCAAGTATAGGCAGGTATATGTCCCCCATAGACAGGTTTATGCAAGTATATGTACACCAGTGGCAGGTATAGGCAGGTATATATTCCCCATAGGCAGGTGTATGCAGATATAGGCAGGTATATGTCCCCCATAGGCAGGTATATGTCCCCCATATGATACAGGTACACAGTATGTCCCCCATAGGCAGGTATAGGTAGTTTAATTTCCCCCATAGGCAGGTATATGTCCCCTATAGGCAGTTATAGGCAGGTATAGACAGGAATATGTCCCCCATAGGCAGGTATATGTCCCCCATAGGCAGGTATAGGCCAGACGTTTCCTGTAGTTCTTCACCAAGTTTGCACACACTGCAACAGGGATTTTGGCCCACTCCTCCATACAGATATTCTTCAGACCTTTCAGGTTTCGGGGCTGTCGCTGGGCTACATTGAATTTCAGCTCCCTCCAAAGATTTTTAATTAGGTTCAGGTCTAGAGACTGGCTAGGCCACTCCAGGACCTTGAAATGCTTCGTACAGAGCAACTCTTTAGTTGCCTTGGCTGTGTGTTTTGGGTCATTTTCATGCTGGAACACACAGCCATGACCCATGTTCAATGCTCTTACTGAGGATAGGAGATTGATGGCCAAAATTTCACAATACATGATACCATCCATCTTCCCTTCACTATGATGTAGTTGTCCTGTCCTTTTTGAAAAAAAGCACCTCCAAAGTATGATGTTCCACTCCCATGTTTCATGGTTGGGATGGTGTTCTTGGGGTTGTACTCTTCCTTCTTTTTCCTCCAACCACGGCAAAAGGAGTTGATACCAGAAAGTTCTACTTTGGCCTCATCTGTCGACATGACCTTATCCCATGCCTCCTCTGGATCATCCAGGTGGTCATTGGGGAACTTCAGATGGGCCTGAACATCTGCTGGCATGAGCAGGGGGACCTTATGTGCTCTACATGATTATAATCCTTGATGGTGTAGTGTGTTACCAATTGTAATCTTTGAGACTGTGATCCCAGCTCTATTCAGGTCATTGTCCATTCTCAGAATCATCATTAACCCACGAGGTGAGATCTTGCATGGAGCACCAGACTGAGGTAGATTGATGGTCATCTTGTGTTTCTTCCATCTTCTAATAGTTGTGCCAACAGTTGTTGCCTTTCACCAAGCTGCTAGCCTGTTGTCCTGTAGCCCATCTCAACTTTGTGGTCTTCAGTTCTGTCCCAGTTGTCCTTAGACAACTGTTTGGTCTTGGCCATGGTGAAGAGGTTGAATTGATTGCTTATGTAGACAGGTGTCTTTTACACAGGTAACAAGATCAAACAGGTGCAATTAATACAGATATATGATATGTGTATGATATGATATTTACAATAATATCCCGCAAGATAAACACTATAGATGGGCGAATTGATTCTAACGAAGTGGAATTCGTTTAAAATTTCAGGAAATAATCTGTAGGCTCCACTACTATGCCATGAAAGAGGATATAATGCGGAAGGCAAGATTAGCTCCAAATATTCTCTTTGAGAGTGCCAGGCTAGCTTTCTTCCCTGACCTATCTAGACGTACACTTAGACTCTGCTCTGCACTGAAGCCACTCCTGTCCCTCCTGCAACATAGGCGAATTGCATATCGGTGGGGGTACCCATTCGCCCTTCATGTTAGGACAGAGGAAGGCACGGTGACCTTTAGAACTCCGGCAGATTTGCCGGCATTCCTTACGGCTCTGAAGTTGCCCAAGGTTGCCATCCCTGACTGGGACGCTGCTGCGTCCAATGCCCCACCACAGTTGCCCACGGCCCCTCCTGTGCTCCATACACGGAGACCTGGGCTACTGGGACCCCCGAAGGAGCAGCGATTATCAAGATCGCAGAGATTGGACTCACGCATAGAAAGAGTGGTTGTCCAGTGGGGCTATATGATAGCTCGGGTTGACACCCCTAGGGTCGTCCTTGGGGCACTTGCTCAGAAAGTTCGATTGACAACTCTTGGGGGAGTCTAGATACAAGTTGTAGCCAGTCAGTGACGTCCGGTCCTCTCGGACCCCGGTCTGGATGCGACTGGTTAATATCTGATACACTGCTCCTTGATGCAAAGTCACAATCTGCAAGGTTGTTATAGTAAGATAGGCCTCATAGCTAACCTGCTTTTACTTAGTTGGTTGTTTGTGCCATTTATCGATTTCCCACCTTAGTTTAGCAGAACTCCCTGTCCTCCCCCCGATAGGTGTTATACGAACACTGTGTGTTTGTAATAAGCAGATAGTGATTCTGCAAAGTTTAGTTACTTCCGCTGGCCTGTATATCGGTATTCAGGCTTGTATTTTGTGTGTATTCTCTAACTTTACATTTGCCGTTTTAATTTTACTATTTGCTTTGTAAGTTCGGACGCGGCTGGGTAGGTAGTCTTTACCCGATTGTGCTGACGGCAGCTCAGTGCTTTCTGCTAATATGGTGACATTCAAAATCACTTCCCTCAATGTCAAGGGATTTAATGTCCCAGAAAGGAGATCTCAGATCTTATATAGCATGCATAAACAGAAGACCAGTATACTCTGTATACAAGAGACCCATCTACTAGTGGGTCACCTTGATTCCTTCCAAAACAAATACTTCCCCCTCTGGTGTTGCAGTAGCAACCCGGACCAGAAAACTAAAGGAGTGGCCATGTTCTTTCACAAAGACCTCCCGGTTCAGATTCTAGACATTAAAAAAGGCACAGATGCCAGATACCTCTTTAACTGTGACATTGGAGGATCCATTTATACACTCGCAACCGTCTATGCTCCTAACCAGGGGCAACTCACCTTTATACAAAAAGTGTTAGATGAGCTAAACGAATTTGCGCGATGGAAAATTGCCCTATGCGGGGACTTTAATATTGCCATGCAGCCAGGAGTGGATACCTCGATGGGGTGATCCTCGGTCTCGCACCACAGACTAAACAGGATTCAGAGGCTCTTACACGACATGCAGCTCTATGATATTTGGAGACTCATTCATCCGAGTGGGCGAGACTACACGTTTTATTCGTACCCTCATGGAGGATATAGCAGAATAGACTATGTGTTCCTCCAGCACGCATTATTACCCGAGGCGCAAAACCCGAGCATTGGTAACATACTACTCTCGGACCACGCCCCGGTTTCATGTGAATTGAGCATCCCCCGCGCTTTGCCCAAACAATTTAATTGGAGACTCACCGAATCGCTGCTCCACGATTCGGTCTGTGTTGCCGACCTATCTCAGACTATCAAATTATTTATCAGCACCCACTCATCGGACCCATCCTCACCCAAGTGAAGTGGGAATCTTAAAAAAAGTGTTTCGAGGAGGCTGTAAGCATGGGCACGCGTGAGGAAGCGCTTAAAAAAAGCTACTGGCCAGGTTGACGGAGCTTGAGAGCTTACAAAGGCACGCTGTCTGATTCAGACTGCGAGACCTTTTACAGACAACAAGGACCCGGCAGTGTGATAAGAAGGCGTAGGTTTAGCAGATTGCCGGAAATATAGCTGGAGTAATAAGCCAAGCAGGATGTTGGCCAGGTCACTCCGAGATAAAAGATCTGCTCTCTATGTACCCTCGATCAAAACCAAAACAGGCAAATCAACATTCTACACAGAAGAGATCTTAGTCAAATTCCATGAATATTATCGAAGGCTTTACAATCTGGGGCTGGGGGTGGAGACTTGAGCACCTTCATGGAACGGGCGCCCGCACCTGGTCTAGATAGGGGACGACTGGAGGCACTGGAGACTCCATTCTCGGGACAGGAGCTTAGGCAGGCCATTTCCTCTCTGCCGTCTGGAAAAAGTCCGGGCCCAGACGGCTTTACAGCCAAATTTTACAAGGTTTTTAAGGACGAACTGGCAGGCATTCTCCTGCCCTCCTTTAACTCTGTCTCGGGTACCCAACCCTTCCCCCCCATATTCACGCAGGCTCACATCACAGTGATCCCGAAGCCCGGAAAGGACCCTATGCTATGCGCCAGCTATAGGCCCATCTCGTTATTAAATACGGACGCCAAGCTGTACGCCAAACTTATCGCCATCAGACTTAACACCATCTTGACGGACCTCATACATATAGACCAGGTCGGCTTTGTGCCGGGAAGAGAGGCAAGAGATAACACTCTGAAAACTCTTTCCCTGATTAACTATGCGCAGAAAACACAGAACCCCCTCGTGCTGCTGTCTATAGACGCTGAGAAGGCATTCGACAGGGTAGACTGGGACTTTATGGAGTCTGCCTTGTCGAACGTGGGTGTCGGCCCGGTGATGCTGCAGTGAATCATGGCATTGTATAGGAACCCATCGGCACAGATCAGGGTCAATGGGGTCTTATCCAGACCCTCTGACATCCGTAACGGGACGAGGCAGGGATGCCCGCTGTCCCCTATTCTGTTTGTGCTGGTAATGGAATGCTTGATGCGTGCCATCAGAGCGGATCGGGAAATCAAGGGTCTGCAGATTGGAGACAAGCAATATAAATGCGTGGCTTTTGCCGATGATCTTCTGCTTTATGTTGCGCAGCCGGAAACTTCCCTGCCTGCACTGATGGATCTCTTGGATAGATTTAGTCGAGTAAGCAACTTTAAAGTAAATTAGTCTAAGAGTGTAGCAATGAATATCACCCAAGGTCAGAAGGACCTGCAGATGTTACAGAACAGGTTCACGTTCAAGTGGGTGACGGACCACTTTACGTATCTAGGCGTTCAGATTCCAAAGAATCTAGACAATCTTTTTCGCCTAAATTATGCCTCCCTTGTCCAAATTATTAAGGCTGATTTAAATAAATGGGACCAGGGAGAGTTCTCCTGGACGGGTCGAATTAATATTATCAAAATGAATATCCTTCCTAGGATCTTGTATCTGCTCCAGACCCTCCCGGTGGCTCTCCCTAATGGTTTCTTTGCAGATCTTAACAGATGCATTGGTAAATTTGCCTGGGGTGGTGCGAGGCCGAGGATTGCTAGAAGCATTTTAATCAGGCATAAGAGGGACGGATGGCTAGCCCTTCCCGATATGAAGTCATATTATGTGGCAACAATTGCGGCCAGAGTCCTGGACTGGTTCCATGCTAGGTCCTCGAAATCATGGGTACAGCTCGAGGAAGCGTTGTATGGCGGGGCGTTGTCATCCTTGCCGTGGCTCCTGCCTCGTATTAGGGACTTCGGGCTATCTCGCTTACCTCTGATCTCACGGGTCACCATATCAGTTTTTAAGAAATATGGAGTACAATATAAGTTATATACCCCCGGAGGATCACTAGTACGAATAAAAGGCAACACTGACCAGCAGATTTCAGCTCCCTGTCTCCTATATCAAGATGGCGCAGAGAAGCGCCCCCAAGTAATAGGCAGTTTTACTAGAAACGCAGTGTTTAAGCCATATAACGAAGGTGTGGCGGCACAGAACCGAACTCCGAATGTGTGGCTGCAATACATGCAACTAAAGCATTATTTTGACACCAATAGATTTGGGCTTGGGTTGACTAGAAACCCCTCTGATTTTGAAAATCTGTGTATGCGGCAACAGGCTCCAAGACATACAATCTCAGAGATAGACAACTTGCTCCTGGATGCCCTGTCGCGCGATAGACCTGTATTTAGAGACAGCTGGGAGAAAGAACTAGGCCTCACATTGACTGATGAGGACTGGACTAGAGCATACACCCTGGTACACAAGACCTCAATTTCTTGTCGTGTACAGGAACTTAACTATAAAATTCTTTCACGATGGTACCGAGTCCCCGCACTGTTGCATACACTATATCCCGCAGTCCCTGCCACATGCTGGAGATGCGGGAGAGAGTCAGGAACCATGATGCATATTTGGTGGGGATGTCCAGATTTACAACCATTCTGGCACCGAGTAATTGAGGTGATCGATAAAATTACTGGTATTAGGTTGCAAAACAACCCACGGGTCCTCCTTCTCTCCATGTTACCTGTACCGATGAGAACCCTGAAAGGGGCATTGTTGCTTCTCCTCCTGGCAGCAGCTAGAAGCTTAATCCCCAGGAAGTGGAGGACCACTCAGACCCCATCCATAACCGAATGGTTTAAAGAAATCTTCCACGTACAGAGAATGGAGGAATTGAGGTGGGAGAGTGAGAATTCATTAGACAGATTCTATAGGACATGGAGCGATTGGATGTCCTTTATTGGGTCACCTGAGTACCAGTCCGCAAACTGATCCCTGGCATAGGGGCCCCGACCTGGTCTCCCTTCTGCATGCCCTCTGCATGCACCCTCCCTTTCTCCAAAGTGTGCCACACGAAAGTCAGTCTCCTCAGTAATTGCGTAGCAGTCTGTTGCCAGTTAGAGGGTGGCAAGCCCTCAGCCGCGTCTGAAAGTGTCTGACACTGTTTAAAGGTTGTATTGATTTCCATTGGATGTTAATTTCCTTCCCGTTTAAAGGCTATCTTTTGTTTACGGATTGGACAATTGGAGACTTTCATGTCCATGTGTAACTGTGGCCCCCCGCTCTCCCGCGGGAGTGCGAGTAGAGGGTTGGAGGGCGGTCCGGCTGGAGAGTGGTGGGAGCAGATTGGATTGAGTCAGAGGGACACTCTGTCAGAAGACTGGACTCTACTTGCTGTTCTTCTTTGATCATAAACTGTCCATCACCGTGGGAAAGGAGTTTGATGTTTATAACTTGTTATATGATTACAATTGTTAATTTGCATATCGTGTGATACTTGATGATATTTCAATAAAGCTCATTGAAAAAGAAAAAAAAAATTCAGGAAAACTTCGATTCTGAACGAAGTCGAAGTTTGGGGTGATTCGCGGGAACGAAGCGTGTTTTTAATTGATAAAATGGCTGCAAGCACATGGCGTTACATGGGCAAAGAACTCTGGTAGGAAGAAAGAAGTAGCCTAAATGACATGTGCAGAGATGAAGCCAGAGACCGGCGGGATTCTGTGACGTCACCGCACTATATAAGTCCAGACGCGATGCTGGCAGTTCACACTCCTCTCTCTTTGCTGTGTTGTAGCTGCTGCAGCTCCAGTAGCTGAGATCTCACACAAAAGAAAGAACTTTTATACAGCGATTTTGGGTGGGTGTCACAGATTTTCTCAGAGACTGCTTCTCTTACATTATAATTTTGATTTTGTGGGGTATTGGAATTAAAGTCCAGCGTGCATCCAATTCAGCTGCATATACATTTCAATGCTATCTGCTTAGTTCTGTAGCTCATTGAATATCCAATGGTTATCTAAGCCTATTTTTGTTGTTGTATTCAGTTAAAGAAACAGTGTTTTTACAATCCACATACCAGTTAATTTTTAGTTGCTCATCTCTTTTGCGCAATTTATATCTAAGGGTTATTTAACCGTTTTTCTGCTCTTGCAGTCAGTAAAAGAAACAGTGTTTTTCAATGCCTAAGAAGAAATTTTTCCTGTAGCATAATTCCTATCCGAAGGTTAATTAAGAGTTTTTCTGCTGTTGTAGTCAGTAAAATACAAGTCATTTTAACACGCCACATACCAGTAAATTTTTGGCTGCTCATTTCTTTTGCGCAATTTAGATCCAAGGGTTAATTAAGCATTTTTCTGCTGTTGTAGTCAGTAAAAGAAACGGTGTTTTTCAACGCCAAAGAAGAAATTTTGCCTGTAGCATAATTTATAGCCGATGGTTAATTAACCGTTTTTCTGCTGTTGTAGTCAATAAAATACACGTCGTTTTAACACGCCCCATAGCTGTTAATTTTTGGCAGCTCATTTTTTTTGTGCAGTTTATATACAAGGGTTACCCAAGCCAGTTAGCTCATTTCTTTTGTGATTTTTACAAGGG
>JAODAL010047464.1:0-29905 GCA_025379985.1 Phyllomedusa bahiana
AAATACGTGATTAACAAAACAAAACAATACGTTTTTTTTTGATTTTGCGCACCCATTTTGTTTCTTTGACGCAGCATCCACGTAAATTTTAAAAAACAGCAATTCTATAGCACCACAGTAAATTAAAAGGGTGCAAAAAATACCGTGTATTAAAACGAAAACATAACAATACAACCCTTTTCCCGGCACTTTTTATCTGGGGTCAGACGGGTTTAATGGTCATCTGGGGGTCCAGACAGGTAGTCAATGCCCAAAGGAAACAAAAAGGGGGTTGAAAAGACCCTTTTTGGGGCACTTTTTAAATCTGGGGTCAGCATTTTTGGGGCTCATGCGCGTTCCAGACAGGATATTAAATGTCCATTCAATAACAGAGGTTTTCAAATCAACCCCTTTCGGGCACTTTTTAATTTGTGGGTGATGCAGGTTTAAGGGGTAAAGGCGGGGGTACAAGACAGGGATAGTGAAGGGTCTGATTTTTTTTTCTGACTTTTAAAACCAAGTGTGTTGCCTAAGATAGCACGTATCCTTTTGACTTTTTTGGGATTTTAATTTTCAGCTTCCCACCTTGTTTTGGTGTAATAATGAAGGTTTTTTGTTGCCCCCATAGATTTTAAAATGGTAATCGCTCATAACGATGCTCACTACAAAAAACCCTTTATCATAGGGGCCGACTATCGACTACGCTCGATCTCGAAGCCAACGCAATGCTCAACACATCATTTTGCCCACAATTTTTAACAGGGGCTGAAAGTCCATTTATAATTTTTTGGGTCATTTTGCGGAATCAGCAAAATCGGTTTTTTGGAAAAAAATTTGGCTTCTAATGGCATTTCTTTTCCAATTTTTAACATGGCTGAAATCAATTTTATAATTTTTGGGTCTGCTGAAATGGAGCAATACACAGGTCCTATTCAAAAAAATGTTGTTTCTAATAGACATTTGTATTCCATTGTCAAAAGTGGCTCATGGGTCAGTTTTTAAATTTTGGGGGGCATTTTGCTGTATGCCTATACAAAACGGGTCCTATTATAAAAAATTTTGTTTCAAAACAGACATTTGTTTTCAAAATTGCCAAATGGCTAAAGGGGTCATGCTTTGAATTTTTGGAGGCATTTTGCTTTGAAATGCGCATACTACGGGTCCCTTCAAAAAATTTTGTTTCTAACAGCATTTTTCTTCACAATGGTAAAGAGGGGCTCAAGGTGAGGTGCGTCAGAACGGGAAAGTAGGACATTTTTAATGGACACATTTTGAAAAAATGACTTTTTTGCAAGATTTTTAACATAGTATCAATCCCTTTATGAACAACCCATTTAAACAATTAAAAAAGAGAAACAAAGACATGGGGGATTCCATCCGATTTAAAAATTGGGTTTTTTAGAATTACAGTACTAAAAAACTTCATGTACAAATAGCTGGGAAAAAAAATCCCCTGAATTGTACAAGGAGGTACAGGAAAACTTGACCAATGTAGGATTCAGAGGACATGGAGTATGGGGCAAAGGACAGAGAACAAAGTACGAGACCATTTCCTCCAGCACGTTGATAAAAAAAAAAAAGAAAGCCCAAATAAAGGGGCACCTGGGTAACAAGCTTAACCACCATTTTTTCCCGGAAGCTCAATTTTGGGCCACACTCTACGGAGGGGCAAGCGCTACCCAGAAATTTAAATGTGTACTGAGGAAGGGTGGAGTTCTCACACTTCCGCTTCCGCACTCTGCTTCACCGACAGTTTTTGTTGCTGCGTCATCAGGGGATTTTAACTTTTTTATTTGTGGTGATGCGGTTTTTAAGGGTCATGCTGTTTTAACAAGACAGGGATATGAAATGGTGGGTTTTTTTTTCTGTGGGTTTTTTAAACCCAAGTGTGTTTCCTAAATGTACATGTTTCCATTTGACTGTTGTGGGTGTTAATTCCAGCTTCTCCAGCCCTTTGGGGTAAGAATAAGGTTGTTGCTCTCCCATAGACTTTAAGGTCATTCGCTCAAATCGACTCTCACATCGAAAACCTTTTCGATGGTGGCCGCTATCGACTATCCCCGAGTCATAGCCAACGATCGCCAACACCCCCCTTTCCTTTGTTAAATTTGGTTATTTTTTTAAAAACCCAAAAATACTCCCCCTAAATGCAGTTCTAAAACATTTATTAATCACAACATGCAGCAAACTACTTGCTTGCAGCATTAGTAAAATCAATATAACTCATGCTAGTCACATATTTCAATGTATGTTGTGTTTCCAGGACCTTAATTGTACATGTCACAAGTATAAAAAGAGCAGAGTCGGTTAAAACCGACAAGCAAGTCTAGAAGGCAGTAAGAGGGGCATGCCGCCATTTACAGTTTCACGGTTTTGACTTGCTCTGCTCTTTTATGTTTCTTTCTTTCCATACTTGTCTGATTTAGGTCTAAGAGTACCGAAATATCACACATATTAAATAATGCTGCCAGTGTTAATTATATAATTTTAATAACACTACTAAGAAGATATTTGCTAAATTATATGCTTAATCAACTTTTCAGAAAAAAACACTGGTCTATAAAGTATAACCCGAAACCTAGTGTGTTGATCCAGAGAAAAGCAGAACATGTATAAAGCACTTGTCAATTCTTCTATAATAGAGAACACATTTTTTCCTGATATTAAAAATAGTTAAAGCACTTAATAAGTTGTTATAGTGATTTGTTATTGCATCTCTACTATGTTTAGCCTCTTTGTGTACAGTATAGCAAGAGGAGTATTAACTTTTCTTAGTAAGTTATAAACTTTTTTTTAAATATTTTTATAATATATTTATCAACTAGTGATGCATTAGCAAAAGAAATTTTATGAATTTATATGGTTCTATCCGCTTGTCACCCCCAAGTATGTTCACTATAAATAGATGTATTTATGTGACAGCTTGGTATTGCTCGTGAAGATTCCAGAGTGGGACTGAAACTTGTTGCTATTAAATAAAAATAATAAACAAGATGGTGAGTCTTTATTGCTTGACCTCTATTTGGTATAATAGAAAATTCTATTAGAGAAAATAGCCACAATAATAACCAAAAGTGCAAAAAAAGTCTGTATCCAACTCATCATAAAGGTCTGTTTTCTTTTTTGGGTAACACGGCATGGACTTTAATCTGGTCATACTTCTTTTTTTGCTCTGTAGAAACCGAACAAGCAGCAATATTCCTAAACTGGTCTTTAGTTCTGGCCCGTTTCACTGTTTCTTTGTGAGATACCCACTCCAAAAAAGGCGACTTGTTTCATTGTATTCTGCTGTGGTTCATGATCTCTATTTGGATAATTGCCTTTAAAGAAAATGTCTACAATGTCCATAGCTGGAGCACAATGTTCTGGTTATGGGCTCTGTCACAAAAGGACTACAATATAGCATTGATCTGAATTCACAAAATATGAACTAGGCCATTATTAATTAGTTCTATATGTCTTTGGAGTGGTCTCTTCTCAGAATCACTCAGATTTTCTTAACTTTAGGATGTAAGTGAACACTAAGGAATTGACATGTTGCTCAGAATGATTTGATGATTCTGGCAACAAAGTGATAGGTTAAGAAAGTTAGGACGGCAACATTTGGCTGTAGTCTCAACTGGCAATATGTCCATACAGTATATTGCACCAGACCATAAGATACATCTAGGTTTTAGAGGAGGAAAATAAAATTTGAAGCAAAAAGTCCGGGCTGAAGTATATTTTTTATTGGTACCATTTTGGAATATATGCAACTATTTGATCACTTTTTATTCCAATTTTTTGGGGACATGAAATGACCAAAAACCACAATTTTGGCACTTGGAATGTTTCTTCTTCTATGCTGTACAATGTACGGGATAAATAATGCTATAGTTTAATACATTTGACTTTTACGGATGTAGTGATACCAATTATGTGTAGATTTTTATTTTTTTATTTGTAAAATGGCAAAAGTGGAGTGATTTAAATGTTAATATATATATATATATATATATATTTTTTTTTTTTTAACTTTTTTTTTACTTTAATACTTAGTTTAATACTGAGTGATACTTGACCACTAGGGGGCCTTGTCCAATATACTGTATTGCTGTACACAGGATATGAATTCATTAATTTTAATTCATTCATCATCATCCATAGGCAGGGTGTAATAGGTGTACATACATGGCGGCTGTGGAAGCCTGCATGAGGCTTCCTGCTCCCGTGGCAACCAGTCTCCCATACATTGTGGGGAAGGGGTTATCAGATGGAGCTGCAGTGCGATCCCTGCAGCGTCTAAAGTGTTAACAGCAGGGATGGAGCCGGCTCCATTGCTGCTGTTAGCGGCAGTTGCCGGCTTTACTGATCAGCCGCATGCCACCTAAATACTGCTTCCCGGGGCATTGCTCCACCTCACCCTCCTGCCAGCCTGAGAGAGCGCATTCGAACTATAAGACACACCGTCATTTTACCCCCAAATTTGGGGAAAAAAGTGCAATTTATAATCCAAAAAATATGGTAAATTTCCAGATGTATAATTTGTCACATAAACAATTAAGATGTTCGTACAATTTAGAGATCAGGTCACACACCACTCCGTCAGGAGGACTGAGAAAGACCCACTATTTCTTCAGGGATCCATTAGCTGCTGGTTGTAGAGCCCTAGCCTGTTTCTCATATAGTATCATATACAGATGTAGCAAAATATAGCTTGTTTTCAATATTGTGTCTTTCTGTGTTATCTGTTCTTACGTCTCAATAAAAACCATTGAAAGCATTGAGGTAACATTCTGTTCCATGAAATCATTTTACGTTGTCTGTTAAGTTTATCTTTGCTACATCTGTTGATCACTAATCAGAGTTATATTATTTGTGTTCCATTTTTTATATACCCAGCTAACCCCTTTTAAAAGATTATTCATAGAATGGAAACACTTAAAAAATAGAAAAGTGTCTGATTAAAAGGTAAGGCGAAAATAGTGTTCTAACCTATATAAGTACAGAAGTTAAAAGCAACACTCCACATGTCGATCAGTAAAATCATAATGCTCAAGTACCATAATAGGAGAAGTTAAGGACACTCCGTCTGTGAGTATTATGGCAATGTTAACTTTGATCAAAATAAATGTGTATTATCTCTACCAAATTATGTTATTCATGATGTTTCCTCTGGAGAGGAAGAGAAACGTGCAAACAGCTGGTGTTTGTCATTTTAGACTAATGATGCTGAAGATCTGGAAACGTTCCTGTGCCATTAAGGCAAAGATATCTTCCATATAAAACTCATCTTATTTTAATTTTCTCCTGTCAGTGTTGGGGTCTTCGCCAGAAATGGCTGACATTTCTCAAACAGGTAAAACTAATTCATTTGTTGATGAACATGAAAAAGGAACATTTGACTTTTTTATGTGTATTGATGTAGTTTATAATGAAGCACTCTCGTTTCTAAGTGAGCAGTTCAACAATGAATACAACTAGAATAATTTGTTGTATTAAAAAGACAAGAAGACAAGTAAAGAGATGCAGAAAAGTATAAGGGGTGAATTACGGGAACATATGAAGACAAGGAAGACACTGAACACTTCTGCTGATTGGCTGAGAACAGATAAAGAAAATACAGCAGCTTACAATTTTATTCCTTCCTTTAAAACTGGGTGTCAGTCACCATATACAGTCTCATGAACTCTGGTTCGGACAGCTGCTTCATGAGAGATGTTTGCATACCTTGTAGATTATAAGTCTTTGTGGGCAGGGTACCGTTGTCTCTGTACCAGTTGTGAGTCATTTATTTAAAATAAATAATAATATTAATACCCCAGTTTAATCTGATATATGTATTTTGAGATTATTAAAACTGTTAGAGCCATTGTACTTTAAGTTCACAACCTGTTTTCTTTTTCATGAATATCAACATGATAGTGTGTCTACGACTTTAAGTAAGTTTTAGAAGTTTTTCTAAAAGGGATGTTTAAAAGTCTTACTATAAAAGACCAGGTCTGTGACGTCACCATGTCCGGAAATGCATTGTGGGCATTGCCAGGCAGGGTGACTGATAGTTGCCATGGAGACCAGTACACAGCAATAAGCTGTGTGCTGATCTCCTATTGTATGAATGATTTGACGATCATTCATACAATTCCCCTCTGGGGAAAAGTGAAAAAAGTGTAAAAAAGTTTAAAAAAAAGTGAAAAAAGTGAAACACAAACACAAAAAATAAAATGAAAACACGTACACCAACCTTTTCCCCTTTACAAATGCCAATCGTCCCAAAAAAGATAAAAAATAAATAAAGTACACATATCTAGTATCGCCACATGCGCAATCACCCACCCTATGAATATTAACCTGCATGGTGTATGCCGTTAAAAAAACAAAACAAACAATCAAAGAATTTCTTTCTGCAAAAAAAGTCCTCACACATCTATGTATAAGGAAAAACAAAAAAATTATGGCTGTTAGAAGATAGCGATGCATAAATATTGTGTTTTACAATAAAAGCACTTTTTATAGCGCTTCAACATAAAAAAAACTATATAAATTGGGTATCACCGTTATTGTATCGGCCCACAGAATGAAACTAACTTATCACATATTGCACGGTGAGCACTGTTAAAAATAAAAACACTACCATGATTTCAGTATTTCCTTCACCCTACCTTCCAAAAAACAGATTTAAAAGCGATCAAAAAGTCTTGTTCCCTCAAAAATTATATCAATGAAAATGTCAAGTCATCCTGCAAAAAACAGGCGCATACACAGCTCCGTACACAGAAAAAAAAAAAGTTATGGCTCTCAGACTATGGCGACACAAAAAACGTCTTTTCCTTTTTGAATAAAAGTGTTTTTATTGTGTAAAAGCAGTACTGCATAAACACTCATACAAATTGGGTATCGCTGTAATCATAACGACCTGCTGAGTAAAGCTAGCTTGTCATTTATACCGCATGGTGACTGCTATAAAAAATAAAAATAAAAAACACTACCAGGATTGCTGTATTTTGTTCAAAACTCCTCAGAAAAACCTTAATAAAAAGTTATCAAAGCGTCATATGAACCCCATAATGGTACCAATAAAAATATCAATTCATCCCAAAAAAACAAGCCCCTTCACAGCTATGCACACCGCAAAATAAAAAAGTTATTTTCAGAATAGGACAACATAAAAACGCAATTGTTTATAGATATATTTCTATTGTGTAAAAATAATACAACATAAAAAACTATATGAAATTTATATCATTATAATTGTACTGACCCGCATAGTAAAGTTATCCTGTCATTTACACTGCATGACGAGCACTGTAAAATTGAAACCAAAAAAACAATAACGGAATTGAGTTTTCTCCCCCCATTTTCATGGCTCAATGCTAAAAGAAACTATGGAACACCTGTGTTCCCAAAATGCAAAATATATCCCTTGATGAGATCCATGAGGTGTGTTGAATCCAAAATGGGGTGACTTCTGGAAGGTTTCACCTGTTCTCGTACTTTGGGGGCTTTGCAAATGCGATATGGCACCCACCAAAATCCGAGTTCCAAAAGCCAAATATCGCTCCCTCCCTTGAACGCCCTGTCCTGCGCCCAAACAGCAATTTACACCCACATATAGGATATTGCCGAACGTGGAAGAAATAGTGTAACAAAAATAGGGTTACTACTTTTCCAGGTTTCTTTGTAAAAAATTCAACATTTTAAGCTACATTTGCAGATTGTTAGAGAAAAAAAATTCTTCATTTTCACAGCCTAATGCTAAAAAAAATTGTGAAACACCTGTTGGGTCGATATACCCCATACACCCCTGGATATATTCCATAAGGAGTGTAGTTTCCAATATGGGATCTTTTTAGAGGTGTTTATTAAGTTGTAGCACCTTAGGGTGTCCGCAAACCTGAAATGGCGCCTAAATGAAATCGTAATGAAAATGAGACCCCAGAGTCTGGTAGGTGCTCCTCCTGCTCTGGGGCTTGTGGTGGAGCCAAATAGCGCACTAGGACCATGTATGGGATATCTCTGAAAATAGCAGAATCTGGGGAATCAATATTAAGTTTCATTTCCCTGGTCACATCTACCGTGTTCTTGTGAATATTGGATAAAAATGAAAATCAGCAAAAAAAAGTGACATTTTGAAATTTCCCTTCCACTTTGCTTTAATTCCTGTGAAACACGTTATGGGTTAATAAACTTCCTAAATGCTGTTTTGAATACTTTATGAGGTATAGTTTCTTAGATGGAGCCACTTATTGAGGTATCTAACAACAAATGCCACGTCAAAGCAAGACTGGTCCCTAAAAAACGTGTATTGCAAATTTTCATGAAAATTTGAAAATTATTACTAAATTTCTAAGCCCCCTAATGTCATAACAAAAGACATTTAAAAAATGATGCCAACCTACAGTAGACATATGGTTGATGCTAGCTATAAACTATTTTGAGTGGTATAACTATCTCTCTAACACGCAGAATTTTTTGAAGTTTGAAAATAGTAAATTTTTCTAATTTTTCACAACACTTTGATATTTTTCACAAAAAGAACTTTCTGGACCAAAATTTCTTACTAACTTACAGCACACTGTGTCATGAGAAAACAATCTCTGAATCACATGGATAGGTAAAAGATTTAAAAAATGGGGCTCTGTCAGAGAGGCCAAAACTGGCTACAAGTACCAAAAGGAATAGTGGATCCAGCGTAAAGTGAGAGTTTAAGCCATAAATTTATTACAGTTCTATACAGGAGGGTACAAAAACGGGTGCCGTCATCCGAAGCGTTTTGGGGCGTGAATACACCGCCCTTGTTCACGGAATAATGATAAAACATATAACACACTTAAATAGTTAAAAACAGGGGGAGGAGGGTTGGGCCAAAATAACATCACTTCCTATCCTCCCTGTGTATTCCTTACTTGTGTAAAACTACAATATATGCAAAAAAAAAAAAATATATATATATATAATATATATATATATATATATAAATATATTATATATCCCCCACGTCAAAAGGTAAGAAAATATTTATAAAATAAAAAATATAGGTACTGAATAGGTAATGAAAATTCTACCCTGTTTGCAAGGTCGGGTTTGTTACGTATCTTTCAATAAATGTAAGCCAAGTCTTTACGACTGTTCATACCTTGCGGCTTTCGAGACCCAGCTAAAAATCCATGCGGCTTCACGCACGCGTAGCAGGTGTCTCTGTGCCCCCCATCTTTGAAGATTACATTTTTTCTATTCCATAACAGCAAGACTACCATAAAACCCTGAATGAACTTCGACAAATGTTTGGGTTGCCCCAAAATGTGATGAGAAATTATGTTTTTATATGATTTAAATGTTCTGCTATACGAGTTTTTAGCTTTCTTTTTGTGCTACCTATGTACTGTTTTTGGCATAAGGTACATTCTATTATATATACTACAAACTCTGTATCACAATTTATAAAATCTCTGATACTGTATATTTTATTTGTTTGCACAAAGTTGTTAAATGTATCTTTTTTGGTTGCAACTTTGCACATATTACATCTTTTCTTCCCACACGGGAAAAAACCTTTAGTTGTTAACCAATGCTCTTTGGATGTCTCGCTAGAGAAGTTACTTGGAGATATATGCATGCCTACCGTTTTATTCCTCTTTGCTATTAAACCTATCCCCCCATCAATGATGTTTATTTGAAATTTGGGTTTTGCCTTAAAATACCTATGTTTTTATAGAAGATGCGTTTTATCTGATTAAATTCTTCGCTGTATTTAATTGTACATACTGTCTCCACTTTGTTTTCATTTTTCTTCTTTTTTCCTGTTGTATCTAGTAATTCCTTTTGAGTTTGCCCCTGTATTTTTCTCTTTGCTCTATCCAGTTGTTTATTAGTGTAACCTTTTTTTCAATCTATGGTCTTTTAATGTTTACCTGCTTGTTATATTCTCCTTCTAATGTACTGCTCGCGGGCACGATAATATTCGCCTAAGGGTATAGAATCCACTGTATGTTTGGGGTGACAGCTATTGGCTCTAAATATAGTATTCCCACTGATTTTTTTTCTATACAAGGTAGTGTCCACACTGCGTTCTCTTCATTACCATCAGAAGTATATCTAAAAAAGATATACAAGATTTTTCCCCCGTATGGGGTAAAATCTAATGTTAAAGGTGTTATTTTTAGGTACTGTACAAAGTTGGTATGGACGCTACCTGGCCCCCCAAACAATGAGGAGGTCATCTATGTAGCGCCATACCAGCCCAGGGGCATCAGAATAAGGGTTATCCACGCTATAAACAAAAGCTTGCTCCCACCACGCCTAAAGATATTAGCTAGGGAAGGTGTTTGCCGTTGCCCCCATTGGTACCCCCACCATTGTAGGAAAAATAGGTCATCAAATTTGAAAAACTTTTTGCACAATAAGAAGTCAATGCAATCTAATAAAAATATTTTAATTCGTATTGTACTTAGTATGTCTTTGTAAGAAATATCCACCGCTACCCTGACTAATGGCTGTGGTATACTAGAAAATAAACTTGCAACATCAAAAACTAAGCCAGTGGTAGTTGGGGGACCAAAAAAATTCGAAAAATCTTCAGGACTGAGGAACTATCTTTGAGATAACCTGGTAGTTTTGTATAATGGGTTGCAAAAGTTTGTCAATCCATTTATTCAATTTAGAGCACATACTCCCTCTACTAGAGACAAATGGGTCTCAGTTTGGGCGGAATTCTTCTTTGTGCGTTTTAGGTACTCATAAAAGGTTTGGAACTTTGGGATTGATTATAGTTAAATCTAGTTTTTTCCTCTCTGTAATAGCCCTGTACTGACCCCTTCCTGTAATAAATTTTGGGTAATCTGGACTGAACATCTCTACTGGGTTTCCTCTCATTCTCTTGTAGGGCCTTTTATCTTGCAGAATGTTAGTCACCATCTTTAAATACAAAAGTTTCTGTCAAAATAAATACTACCCAGCCACCCTTATCAGATTTCTTAATGATTAAATTTTTATTTAAACCCCTTTGTTCTTTTAGGGCCTTAGATTCTACCTTTGTCATGTTATAGTTTTTTTGTAATTCTTTGTTCGGGCCGCTAATTTTTTTGAGGGCCTTCTCCATTGTGGATTGGAATTTTATCCATATATTCATCTCTATCTTTTTGGGGTAAAAGTGGGATTGCTGTGACTTACTCCTATGTCTCCCACTCCCTCTTCCCCTCACCTAATTCCCGTAAATCTTTAATGTCAAAAGTGTTTGCTGTTCATTGAACAGCAACTGTTCATACTCGTTATCTGACTCATTTTCAATTTCTTGTGCCCCCTGTTTATTATTATGCTCTTTATTTAGTTCAAAAAAACGTTTAACTGTTAGAGTTCTTATGAAACGATTAATGTCCATCATAGTTTCAAAGACATTAAAATGTATGGTAGGTGTGAAGTTCAGTCCTTTTTTCAAAACATTAATTTGATCATTTGATAAGATGGTCGGAGTGAGTACTATGATGTCAAATTCTTCACATTGGTCAGTCACATCTTTCTTCTTGTTATCCCCTTCTGTTTTTTGGGGTGGTGTTTTCTTCCTCCTCTTCTGCCCCGTTTTTTGTCAGCATGGGGGTACTCTGCTTATTCCTTTTATCTTGCATGTACTGTCCATTCCTCTTACTGGTGCCCTGCCTTTCCATTGATGAACAGTCCGAATCAGATGTTCCTGTAAGGGCGTAATCAGTATCCCCAAAACTGACTTCTTTTCTGTTATAATTATTCCTTTGATATTTTCTCAATATAGACCTAGGTTTTCTTTCATGCTTCCATACGTATATTTCATTCCTTTCATAGTCGTTATGGTCCCTTTGGTATTTGTTTCTTTTTGTTTCCATGATAGTGGATTCTAATTTAGCTAGATTTTTTTTAATTTTCTCTTGAGATCTTTCCCATTCATCATCATCTATATTTTCTTTTACTTTCACTAATAAATCATCAATATTTTTCTGTGTCTCTTGCAGTTTTTTAGTTTCAAAATCTATAATTAACTGGATAAGTTTCAACGAGCAGTCTGACAGTATTTTATTCCAATTATTTAAAAATTCTTCTGTATGGACAAATGAGGGCATTTTTCTTAAACGCAATCCTCTAGGTATTATACCTTTTTCCGCATAAATCTTCAATAGGTTTCTGTCCCACCAAAGCTTAAATTCCTGGACTTGTGCTTTTTCCAATTAATTCAATAATGCACGTAGCTCGTCTCTGTTTTCAGGCGTTTCCACCTGTCCGCCAAAGACTTGCGCTAATTTAGCTTCCCTGTCCATTCCAGCTGAGGGGGACCCAAATAGTAGTTTACAAAGTAAGTAATTTACCCGTAGTACCCTCCGTATATATGTTGAACATAAAGGATGCTGATTCTTTATGAGCAATGTGTTCGTGCTAATTGGGAGCAAACCATTCCAACTGGGCCTTCAGCAAACAAAAACAAAAACAAAAAAGCAATGGAAGTAAACAGCTCACCAATAAAGTCCATGCACGAGTTTCATTCAGATGTCCAGCTCCTTGTTCGGCTATCTCCCGCTCGGGTCCTAGCCGCCAGCCTCGGCCACACAGCAACAAGTACCAAAAGGAATAGTGGATCCAGCGTAAAGTGAGAGTTTAAGCCATAAATTTATTACAGTTCTATACAGGAGGGTACAAAAACGGGTGCCGTCATCCGACGCGTTTCGGGCGTGAATACACCGCCCTTGTTCACGGAATACATGATAAAACAAATAACACACTTAAATAGTTAAAAACAGGGGGAGGGGGGTTGGGCCAAAATGACATCACTTCCTATCCTCCCCTGTGTATATCCTTACTTGTGTAAACTACAATATATGCAATATATATATATATATATCTCCACGTCAAAAGGTAAGAAAATATGTATACATAATAGTATACATAATAGTAAATTTTTCAAATTTTTCACAACACTTTGATATTTTTCACAAAAAGAACTTTCTGGACCAAAATTTCTTACTAACTTACAGCACAATGTGTCATGAGAAAACAATCTCTGAATCACATGGATAGGTAAAAGATTTAAAAAATGGGGCTCTGTCAGAGAGGCCAAAACTGGCTACAGTGGTAAGAGGTTAAAAGCTTCAATCTACACTTCTGCATAAAAAATCCAGGTACTTGGCTAGTTGCCGCCGTGAATCCATCCTTATCTGACTTTAATATAGGGCTTCCATAAGACTCCTAACTTATTATTTCTGTCAAGTTATTCAAGTTGGTAGTCAGCCTGCAGTCATCTTCTCCAGCTTAGTTTAAAAACATATTTTATCAATATGTGAGGCACCATCTTCCCAAGGCATATTTCAAAGTTTTAATATCACATATTTATGGCACCTTAGAAATTTAAACACAACAACAAAAAGTCTGTAATTTTTCCTTGGAAATTTCCTACAGCCAGATTAGATAACCATGTCTTCCAGAATAAAATGCAAGATGGAACAGGAGAAGAAGCATTTAGGGCGACATGTATGAAAGGGTTTCACCCTTTTTCTGCCGTACAATGCACCTGACTGAGCCAGCTACGATGTCTAATGCGCTTAACATATGTGTTAGGCGCATTGTACGGAAGACTCGACACTTTCGAATGCGCCTAATTTGAAGGGGTGTTCTGGGGGCGTTCTTGGGTGTTATGGAGGTGTGTCGCACCACATTCGTACAATTAGACACATATGTGAATATGCTTTGACAAAACTAGGCGCATTACTACATCGACAGGCAGACCTATTTCAATGTGGTCTGCCTGAGCCTGAGAAGTCGAAGTGAAGCTAGATTTGCTGTAAGGGGCAAAAACGTCCAATATTTCTCAACTTTCACCAGTACATTAATAAAAAGTAATTTATTATAACTATCAACTGTATAAAATTGAATTATTTAAATGTAATAAAAAATTGTATCATATAAAATTAATAGAAAAATATATAATATCCTAAAAATATAAAAATATCTCCTATAAAAATGTATTTAAAATTAAAAGAATCTAAAACTAATTTTACATTAAATAACCCACTGATGATGTTGTTCGGATTTTACAATTTTTAAATTTTTACTACATTCAATTTGAAATGTATTTTTGCTGCTCTCACTCTTTATTCCACATACAGCAAGAGCCAGCACACCACAGGTCTTGCTGGGAACTGTGGTCCTCCAAACAGGCTCAGTACCATAGTTTCTATTCACTGACATGCTATTCTAATGACTTTTCTCTTATTTCCAGCCTATCTATAGCCTTTTTACATCTTAGGCGCATTACCAATGCGCCTAAGTTCCGTAATGTGCCTAACACACAGGCGAGGCGCGTCAAACTTTACACACCATTTATAAACACACAAAAACCACTTTCATACATCAGCCGCATTATACACTGAAAATGAGACTATTCACTTTGACATGCCTTCCTTCATACATGTCGCCCTCAGTTACCTAGCAAATGCACATGGTCATCAGTAGGCGATGTGGCCACTCACCATGATTCACCTCTGGAATCAGGTGAAGTGAGCAGCGGTACCTCTTATATATTAAAGAATTTATAAGTCTTGAAAGGATGCTTTAAATGGAAACTCCTAATAAATAAATCGTCCTTAGAAATCTAAGAACTTTCTTCTTAACCATACACTTTTCAATCAAATAATAAAACATCCTACAAACCCTCTTGAAATCTAAGATTTGCTTCACATCAAATTTAGCAGAGGACTAGAAAGCAGAGACAAGAAATGTCTGGAAATTCATTGAAAAGCTATTTATGACAAGAGTGTGCAATAGAGAGATATATAAAGAGTTAGAAATCTAGATAAAAAGGAACCAACTTAAGGTAACTTGAATAATCATACTGAACACTTGGAATGGCCTAATGAAACATGGAACAAGTTTATACTATACGATAAAAAACTTTAAACTGGCCGTTTTTCTTACAAAACCAAATTCTATTTCCTGTAACAATTCTAGGACCTTAGAGTGACATGTATGAATCCTGATGCTGACTGACCAGTTCTAAATCACTTTAAGGCAGTTTAGAATGTGCCAGAATGTATGAACCTGTTCTTCTGCAGGTCAAACATACAGGCGCATTGTAGTGCCAATAGGACAAGTCTGGCTCAGCCACACCACCTTTAACTTGGTCTGGCTGTTCTAACTGTTTTGGTGTCAAAGAATTGTAAATGTATCTACTTATATGAATGTGGTGCGGTGCCCCCACAATGCTCCTAATCTTTTGCCCACTAAAAAGTGTCTTTGGCACATTACAAAGGCACTTATCACGCCAAAGTTTGGAGTACGCCTGATCATACATTCTTTTTGGCTCAAAGTACACAGACAACTAGTGCAGCCCATACATGTCACCCTTAGTGTCTGTGTTTGTTAGCAACCCTATTTGTTTTAACTGCAGTGACCTACAGATTCTTGTAAACCTCTGTCCAGATGTTTTGAATCTATTTTAAATATACAGCACCCGGTAAGAGAAAAAGAGGTGCATGTGGGAAGGGTATTGCAAGCTGTCATACAATAATAGTAATATAAACCCACAGCACACACAAGGTACATATGCTTCAAAAGTGTATTTACAGCTTATAGTGTTTTACATTTTAAATATACAAGAAAGGCTTTCCAAAAACAATAGAAGGATAAGGGGTCTTGAAGGTATCATTATCCTTTTTATGTTTCGATTGCAAGTTCCCAAAATAACATCAGAATATAGCGGGAGTAGGAATATAGACAGGAAAAATTGTAAAAGCACATAGGGACCTAAAGTATAGGGGGTTTATGATAGGTACGTGTGCAATAGCAGGGGGGGGAATTGGTAGGCAGCCGGCAATAAAACACTAGGGGCAGCATGTAAAATTTTGGGACCGATTTCATCGTATAATATTAGTATAGAACACCCGATTTTTGACCCCCACACACTTGGTCATATATCAGGGATTCTAGGCCCAATACGACATTTCTGAATCAGGGATAAAACCCCTTTTAAAGTAGTTTACCTTTTCCAGCAGTAAAGCGCCTAGAATTTTCCGTAACGAACTATAAATCTATACTGCATCCATTCTTTGGGGCCCCCCCACCACACGCCCCTAAAATCAGCGCATAAAAATGCTTCAGGGGCCCCTTTTTAAAGTCCGATACGGGGGGGGGTTTTAGACACTAATTTTTAGGATTTGGTTTTCAAGTAATTATTTGTCCACTGCCGCGTAGACATGGCCTAAATTGTAAACACATTTTTGAAGCATATTTACCTTGTGTGTGCTGTGGATTTACACTCACCGGCCACTTTATTAGGTACACCATGCTATAACGGGGGTTTACCCCCCCTTTTTCCTTCAAACGCCTCAATTCTTCGGGGCATAGATTCCACAAGGTGTTCAACGATGCTCAATTGGGCCAAGGGGGCCCAAAAATGCCCAAAAAATATTCCCCACACCATGACACCCCACCACCAGCCGAACCTTAACAAGGTGGATGGATCCATGCTTCAGTTTTTTGACGCCAAATTCTGACCCTACCTCCAATGCCAGCAAAAATCGAACTCATCAGACCAGGCAACTTTTTTCCCCCAATTCTCTTCCAATTTCATGACTTGGCAAATTGGAGCCTCATTTTCCCTGTTCTTACTAAAAAGGATGGACCCGGGTTTTGGTTTTCTCTGCTGACCCATCTCCTAAAATTTTGCCGTACTGTGCGTTCAGAGATGCTTTCTCCCTACCTTTTTAAAACGGTGGCTATTTGAGTCACTGTTGCCTTTCTATTAGCTCGAACCATTCTGCCCATTCCTCCTTTTACCCCGCATCAACAAGGGAATTCCGCCCCCAGGACTGCCCTCACTGGTTTTTTTTCTTTTTCGGGCCTTCCTTTTAAAACCCAAGTGGTTTTGGGGTGAAAATCCCAGAATCACATTTCGAAATACCAGACCACCCTTCTGGGACCAAAAAACCAAGCCACGTTTAAAGGCACTCAAACACCTTTCTTCCCCTACTATGCTCGTTTGAACTGCAAGATTGTCTTGACCATGTCACATCCTAAATGCACTAATTTCCGCCATTGATTTTGGGTGATTAAAATTAAGTGTTAACGAGCAGTTTTGGGCGGGTTACCTAATAAAGTGGCCGGTGATGTAAATTTTTTTCAATGTTCTGAAGTCATGACATATCTTCTTGGTAGACCGGAATTTGCTACATCTCATTCAGGTTTTAACCATAGACAAAAATGGAATGCACTCATTTAGACCTTGGAAGTAACCAACTTTTTAGATGCATTAAACAACTTAAAAAAAGGTTTTGAATTATTTTATTCAAGACAAGGAACTGTTTCTCAATTGTATGGGCTTAATTGCCCACACAAAGGACTATAGGTTTTTACCCACAAGGATACGAGGACATGTTTCTTTTCCTGAGATTTTTCCCAAAGATCCGCTAAGGAGATCAGGTTATCTAGTACAGAGGGAAGATCACAACCTGACAATTAATTCTTAGTAACAGAGTTAGGATTTAGACAGGATGCTACAGACATGGGATGTAAAAAAAGAGTCATGTATGGAACAATCCAGGAGTCAGGACCAGGAGCAACACTGTAAGTACCAACTATTTTAAAAGGTAAAACAGGGACATAGTCAGGAAAGAAGGCGACATAAGGGGTAGGATCTACAATTACAATAGCAAGAACCAGGATGGAAAAACCTCATACATCAAACAGTTCCCCTTTTCAACAAAAAAGGGAAAACTAGGCCCTGGCAAAATGCAAGATCAAGCGGTGAAGAAGGGGTGCGCTGCCCTTTCACAGTGTGTATGTCTAGGAACCGGGGGTTTGTACCATCATTACTCATTTTACTATAAACATTTTTACATAAAGCCCACCATGTTTTTCCCCGGATATAGGATCTTTCCAAAAACTCAAAAAAAGACCAGGGCCCTTTTTTACCAGACACTTCCCACCACCGGGTTTTCAATCCCAAACCACTGTAAGACAAACATAAATCATTATGATCAGTATAAATTTACTAATGACTTAGACAAATTATATATTTTGTAAAATCCAATAAGTTGAATAACACAGTGTTCTTTTTAAAATATTCAATGACAAAGGTTTAAGGGTAAACATTTCTGAAAGGGAACGTTTAAAAGGGGAATAAATTTGTTTCATTGATGCATTTTTCCCCCTCATTTAACTCATCGGATTTAAAAATTGAATACAAAATATTTTCATGAGTCAATCATAAACAATATTAAAAAGGTTTAAAGACAGATCTTTAAACACAAAATTTCCACTGGGATAAATATTGGTTTTGTTTCTAACTAACCTTTTTTATTTGTAAAGTCCAGAATATATTGGCATTTTAAGATTTTATCTTAGATTATGCAAAATTCCTCAAAAACATTTAAATTATTTTGTTAATGGAGGTTACGGTTCAACGGCCCGGATACCTCTGTTGGGTGCTTGGTTTGACTTGTTTGACAGCTGCCCCTCTGTGAGAGTCACAAAGGTCACCCTTGTGAGTCACCTCCGAATTCAGGGACAACAACAGTTCACCCTCATCACAGGGGTGACATTTTTCAATGATTTGGGGAGACAAGGTTTTAACCCTTTAACACAAACAAACAAAAAAAGTACTCTTAATTTTTTTACTCCTTGCCTTCCAAAAGCCATAGCGTTTTTATTTTTCCACCTACATATTAGGGCTTTTCTTTGCGGGACAAGATGTACTTTCCAGTGGTGTTATTCATAATTCTATAGAATTTGCTGGGAAATGGCAAAAAAATTCTAAGTGGGGCAAAATGTGAAAATTTTTTTACTTCTACCATGTTTGCGGGAGTTTTGTTTTTGCGGCGTTCAACCTTCAGTAAAAAATGATGTGTTATCTGTATTTTACAGGTTGATACATATCCGGCAATACCAAACATGTAGGATTTCCATTATGTTTTGGTGGCGTAAAAAAATTCCAATTTTTATATTTGAAATTTGCGCTGCGGCGTCATTTTGTGTGACCAATTACTTTTTTGTACTAACATCTACGGACGTCAGTGGGAGGGGGGGCATTTTTTACGGGCTGAAGTGTACTTTTTATTGCTAGCAGTTTGGAATGCATGCGACTTTTTTGATCACTTTTATCCCAATTTTTATAGGACATGAAATGACCAAAAAACCGCAATTATGGTGTTTGGAATTTTTTTTCTTCTACGATGTTCAGTGAACGGGATAAATGATGTTATATTTTTATAGATCGGACTTTTTCGGATGTGGCGATGCCAAATATGTGTAACTTTTTTATTATTTTATTGTTTGTATTTGTAAAATGGTGAAAGAGGGGTGATTTGAACTTTTAATATATTTTTTTATACACTTTAAAACTTTATATATATATATTTTACTTTACCATTGAGTCCCCCTATGGTGCTTCACCACTAGGTGGCGCGATTGTTAATACAGCCTAATAATTGAATAAAATGCTTTGGGCTGTACCAAAGAGGGCTTTTTCCCCCCATTTCCTGTTTGGGGAGGGATTGGGGGGCAACAAACAGGCACGTTGGGAGCCTTCACAAGGCTCCCCTGCCAAAAAAACCCACAGGACTCAGCGATCTTATCACTGATGTCCATCTGAGTAAAACTTGCGCAAATTACCCAACACCGCCCTGTGAAACGGGGTCGCGCTGCGATCCTGAAAAACATTCCTTAAACCACCATGACGTACCCATACGTCAAGGTTGGTAAAGGGGTTAAGCAGTCTGTCTAATCATAAAGTAATAGCTACAAAGCCCACTATGTAACTCTATGCCAGGGTCGCAAACATGGGCTCTCCACTTTGGGAAACACACTCCCTTCTCCCACGAAAATTATATAAATGCAATGGGATTGTAGTTTCCCAAAAAACTAGAAGCGCCCTGTCATATTTATTTTTTTTTTCATCGGAAGGAAACAAAATGACGCGGGTAAATGCTGTAGCCTTAAGATGAAAACCCACTTTTTCAGTTATTCTTACACTAACATCTTCACCCCAAAAACTACGAAACTTTTTTTAACCTCTCTTCTCTTGACTACCAGGGATGGTAACATTAAATCCTTTGCCCTACACCACCGTGTTTGCAGCTTCCACTTCCCTAGACCACCACAGATCCTTAAATGAACTTCCTTATTTGCATAACCCACCACAGATCTTTACACTGACCCATTAACCACTCCATATCCTAGAGGTCAGGTAGGGTCTGGATGGTTCCCTCTGGTTTTTCCAAATGGGTTGTTACAATTCCGGTTTTAGGGAAGGGGAAAACGGATAATCATTTATTTAATTTAGATGTACATACAACTGAAAAAAAAAAAAGATATCTAGGTTAAAATGCCAAAATTTTCCTCCCCAGCCATTAAAATTTTCCTCTTTTTTAAATTTCCATCTTTTAGGGGGTATGGTGTATATAACAATTAATTTTAGGAGGGGAAGAATGTAATATAATGTGTTGACATAGTCGATAAAGGGTTGTTTTTTTTTCAGGATACATTTTATTTTTTTAATGATCTTTTTAAATACCATACAATCCTTTGGGAAAATAAAAAAAAATTTGTCTAAAGGGGGAAAAATAATAAAATAGACACCTTTGGGGGATAAATAACATCAAATTTATTCTCCATATTTTTTTATAGTTATTTTCTGAGACTAACTTTTTTCGCTCCATTTTTCTATCAACAGACATTGTTTTTTGAAGTGTGAGCTGTAGTTTTTTTTGGCTAATTTTTAAAACTCATTACTTTTTCTTACTTAATGTATTAATCCTACTTGTGTACTTGACCACTAGTGAGTCCAATTGCTTGCATACCCCAGTGCAAGATACTAATGTATATTTCCTCTAGCAGGGTGTAATAGGAGGAGTAACATGGTAGGCCTGGGAACCTTTAGTAGCCTTTCCCAAATCCATCCCAATTTCTCACCCCAAATTTATTTACAGAGTGGCTAACTCCATACAAACTCACTGCTCATCTGAAAACACAAATGAAAGGGCCTCTTTCCCTAAAACTGTCTAGATCCAATACTTTCTTTGTTTTCCATAGCAACAAATTAATTCCCCCTTTTCATTTTTCAGAGCACTATAGAAAGAAAGTGAGCACTGATTGTTTTCAAGGGGCATCAAAAAAATCTTACACCATCATTTTGAAATGATCCCTAAGGGGTTCAACAACTTTTGGGAAGTCGGCTTCCCAATATCTTGATGCACATCACATTTTGGGTTGGGGACAGGTAATACAATTAGGGCAATTAGTAATTTGTTTCTAGAAAGATTCACGGGCCTTTTGGGCCATGTTCCCCAAACGGTTTATTTTTGGACATATTTCAGTCCGAAATTCCGACGTACTATGCAATTAGGGCTGAAAACATCCCGGTCATTACGGGAATCGACAGTTCCATAGAAACTGGGATTACGCTCCTCTCCCTCCGAAAAAATACGGCGACGGGGGGAGGGGGTGACAGCACTTTTTCACGGGTAACACCCGTGGATAAAACATTCTATTTGGGGCCCCGAGCTGGCGGGGGCCCCCGCCCCCTACAACGGCTAATTTTCGGGGGGAAATACTCCCGCAATTAAGCCGGGGAAAATCCTTACCCTTTTCCCCTTTTTGTATTATTGAAGTGTTAGATAGGCTTTTAAGTAGGGAGGTAAGTAATTTAGCAATTTTCTTCTAATAGTTTAGAAAGAAAGATTGTATGTACTAAAAGCTTTTGAATGTGTTACAAAGCAAAAAGAAATTTCTCACAAGTAAATGTTATGAAGGTGTTCATGCAGTTTTTTGGCAAGTCCACTTCAAAAGTGCTTATATAGAAATGATTATATAACAATAAATACAATAAATACACATTGCCATACTTTGTTCATGACCACATTGTAGCATTTTTACTCAATAAATATCTAGTCACAATAAACTGAAAATGTTTTATTGGCCGTTTAATGGAAAATAAAACCCGCTTATAAATTGGTCTATTTTATTTTTAACTATCTAGCTATTAAATTAGTAAGAAAACATTCAGTATAATGATATGTCAATGCTAGAGTGCGTTATAAAGGACTAGGTTGTAAGGCTTGTATATTTTATCCCATTAAGCTGTAAGCATATATGTAATAAATTAAAAAATTCTATTGAAAAAATAAATAAAACCTCAGGTCAGTCTGCTGCAAATATATGTAAACCATTGAAGAAACTTCACACCAGTAGCTTTTAACCATACCATTTTTATTTTTTGTCTAAAAATGTAATAATCACCTGCAATGGTTCATTTCAAAGAGTTCTGTCTACTGTGAAAAAAGAAGGAAGACATGCTGATTGCACAGTAGGGTCTTATTCTTTTCAGGTTTTGAAGTTTATGATTATGGTTGTTACCTACTAAGAGAAGAGAGCGTCTTGTCCCTCTAGCAGCCTTCCTTAATACTATTTATGTTTAACTAGATGCAGCTAACTGCACTATGTAAAATGAACAAGACAAAACGATGGCATATAATGATTTTTTAAAGTTTAGAGAACTCTCGCATACTGTCAGAATTGGAACATCCTGTGCATTCAGAAGAATGATGTCTATCAATTTTTAATAGAGGTTAGAGAGAAAGTGTAATAGAGGAACATAAATCTGCGCTTTGAGGGGGGGAGGGGAGGGGGGGTTAATGTCAAGCTGAGTTCAGCCAAAACAAAGTTTGACCTGTAGATGAACCTTGGCCAGAACACTCTGGTCTTGTAATAAATCATATTCCTAGTGTTCTACTCTGCTGTGTCTCAAGCACAAAAAATATAATTGGTAAAAGAGTAGGAGAAGCATTGATTAACTTCTAAAGGGATTGGCACTTGGTAACTAAATCACATTCTTATCTTAACATAGACGATTTATGTCCCCGCTGAGGTTTTAATTTATCAACATGGTCTCTTAAAATAGTATAAACATGGCTTCCTTTGATTTACTGTGCACTAATAATTCATAATACTCAACTTTATTTTAAATTTAATCTCATCACTTCATACTCAACTATGTACTCTATGTTTATATATAGTTGAATTCATACACTACTCACAAAAAGTAAGAGATGTTTGCCTTTCTGGTGAAATTTATGGAAAACGTATACATTTCATGCTCCAGTGATATTTTTTTCTCAAAAGTAGGCCATTTAATTTGTAGCATACAATGCTGATTTTCTCATCTCAAACAATTTTAATGAGCCCAGAAGCCAACAACATTTGTGGGTATACACAATCAAAAATGTCAATGTCTCAATAAAGTGTCATGTGGCCTTGAGCATCAATTACAATTTGACAATGACATTCGCAAGTTGAGTTGCTGACTGCTGAGGCATGGCATCCCACTTTTCTTGAAAGGCGCCCCTCAGGTCATTGAGTTTCAGGGGTACAGAGTTACGAGTTTCTACTTGGCAACTCAGCTGATCCCACAGGTTTTCTAGGAGAAACTGCAGGCCACTCCATTTAAGGTATCCCAGTCTTCCACAGGCATTCCCTAATGATGCAACTTCAATGAGCTGGAACATTGTCACCACATAGATGAAATTAGCCCTGTGTTGTTCATGCAGAGGCACAATGACTGGATTACTGATGTTATTCAAGTAGTAGAAGCATGTCACTTTACCATCCCCAAAGTGTAGGGCAGCTCTTTTTTGACTAGACACACTTGTCCACACTAACACCACAAGCACCAAAGGGTCATCTGGTGACATCAGTGGCCGATGCATAACACTATCCTTAACATTTCCAGCTATGTTGACAGCCATTTTTTGTTCTCATAGTGAATCAAGTTTCATAATTGAACAGCACTTAGGACCAATGGTCCCTCGTCCAGCGTAGATGCTCCTTGGCCCATGCAAGACAATAATGCCTGGTGCTGTGGTCAGGTACCCTTGATGGTCATCTAGCACACAGAATATGCTGATTTAAACAGTTACAAATGGTCTGATGTAACACTTGGGTGTCTCTCACCTCCCTCAAACATGCCTGGAGTTGTGTGGCATTTATCAACCTGTTCCATATGACATTGTTTACAATGAAGTGGTCATCAGTGTGTGAAATAGCCAAAGGACATTGTCATGTCAAGGGAGGTACAGTGAGCCCTGACTGGAACCCAGCCTACTGTCCCTGCCTGCTTGACGTGCTGCCCTAGGCGGTAGATGGCAACTGGGCAACAGTCCCCGTGCTACTAGAGTGCTGGGGCTGTCAGGAGGTAGAATAGTCAGACAGTCCGGGTCAAAACCAAATCAGAAATGCCAAGCCACAAATCAGAACCAGAGGGATAAACGTAAACAAGCCGAGGTCAAAACACGAACGGGTGTGAGGTACAGGGTCAGGAAACAAGCCGAGGTCAGGTACACGGATGAGCAAACAATAAGCTATAGCACAAGAGAACAAAAGGCAGCCAGGAAATATCGCAGGCGCAGCACTCAGCTAGCAGGGAGTTTAAATGGGATTCCTGGATACCGCCCTGAAGCTGATTGGAGCAGCCTCCAGGTCCTCCCATTGGCTGGTGCGAAACGGCCCATGTCCGGAGTGGCTGGACCTCTGTCACTCACAGAGCTGCCAGCAGAATGTGTATCAAGGTGCGGTCGCTGATCAGCTGCAGCAGAACATTGCTCCCTGCAAGCCGAGCGCCTCCCAGCCTTGACAGTACCCCCCCTTTTAGGAGGGGCCTCCGGACCCTTCCCTGGTCTGGGTTTGTCCGGGTGAAAGTCATGGAATTCCCTCACCAGGTGATCAGCATGGATGGATTTAGCCGGAACCCATGATCTCTCCTCAGGACCATATCCCTTCCAATGGACCAGGTACTGCAGTGACCTTTGGACCTTACGAGAATCTAAAATATAGGTGATTTCATATTCTAACTCCCCCTCTATGCAAACTTGAGGAGGAGGTCTAGAGGGCGCAGTCACAGGCTGAATATACCTCTTGTGCACGATGGAACACGTTATGTATATGGAGAGACGAGAGTAATTTCAGCCGATATGCCTACAAATCGCGGCGCGAGTTTACCAGAGGGAAATTTCAATCGCAGATTTCGGGTGGATAACCATACTTTATCCCCAACCGCAAACAGTCTAGAACAAAGACGCCGTCTATCAGAATTTTTCTTCTGGATGTTCGGGGTATGAACCAAGTTCTTCTGAACTTGGGCCCAGACGGTGCAAAGATCTTTAATGATAACATCCACCCCGCTGTGATCAAACGTAGCACTGGAAAATGACGCATGGTTTGGGTGAAAACCATAATTACAGTAAAATGGTGAGGTCCCAGACGAGCTACTATCCAGAATGTTAATGGCAAATTCAACCAACGGTAAGTATTTTACCCAGTCTACCTGCTGATCAGATACATAACAACGGAGTTTTTGTGTTACCATTTGATTTACCCTCTCTGTCTGCCCATTAGTCTCTGGGTGGAAGGCAGAGGAGAAGGACAGGGCGATCCCCAGAGCCTTGCAAAGGGCTCTCCAAAATCGAGAAATGAACTGAACCCCTCTGTCTGAAACGATATTCTCTGGTAAACCATGAAGCTTGACAATGTGTTTGATAAAGAGTTCAAGGTGATGTGCTCCATTGCTTGGTTGGTTCAAACTGAGTGCTTGTTGTGAGAACAGAGTGCGGATTTAACAAACCGGAGTTAAAAACAGGAGAGAAAAACAGGTAAGTAAACAAACCTCTTTTATTTAATACCTCAATCTCATTAGGTTTTTTTGTTTTTTTTCCCTCTTCATTGCTGTTGAACCAGGGGTAATGGGCGCTTCACTGGAAACTTCCAGCAGTGCACAATCTGCCATTGTATGCCCCTACTGGACCAAAAAGGTCCAGGGTAAAATACCGATGTAGAAAGGATTTTGGGGCATTTTTGTACTCTGGTAGCTCCATTTTAGCCCTTTAAAAGGAGCAAAAATGCGACACGAGGGCGATTGACAATGAAAAAGAAAAGTTTGCTACTTTTGGGAAAAGGCAAACATTTTAGTGGGAAAAATTTTGGGTTGGGGTTTTTGGGGATCAGCAGAGGGGGTGTGATTTGGGGTTTTAATGTAGACGGGGGGATTTTTGGGGGGTTACCAAAAAAGGAAGGCCTTTTCCTCCTCCTAAAGTTTCCTAAAAAAATTTCCCAATTTGGGTGAAAATGCGGGGGAATTTCAGTCTAAAAAAGGGCGGGCCCTGGGTGGACACTGCTTTTCCTAGCAGCCGGAAGAGCAGCCCAAACTAGTAGTAGGGGGGTTTGGGAATGTAGGTAAGAAAAGCCCCTTTATAGTTGTGGGGGTTTCCCTTAAAATCGGGGAAGCGGATAGAAAAATTTTGTCACCGGGGCCCAGCCTCAACCGAAGGGTTTTTGCTGTTTTCCCTGGTGACCTTGGGTTTTGGCATTTTGGGGGAAAACCGGGTAGATAAATTTACTGGGGGGGGGCGGGTTGATAAACCCATTTTTGGGGCCCAAATTTTGGGAACCCAATGAAAGAATACACGGTAGGTGGGGATTTAAAAGAAAAATTTTTAAAACAAAGGCTAAAGGGCTAAGGGAAGGCCCAAAAAGGGTTTGTGTTCTCCGGGTTTACGGGCCGGTGCCATGCCCCAATCAGGAAAGACACGGGAGCCGGGAGTTAAAGGCAGGCGAAAGCCCTTTGGTTTTAGGACAGAGGGGTTTTGGGGTTTCTTAGAGCACTGGGCTAAACTTTTCATTGGGGGTAAAAACCCTTGTTTTTACAGATAAATTGCAACCTTTGAAGGGGGAAGGGGGGTTTCTGCGGGGGCCGGGGGAAAAAATTTCTAGAAGGGGTGCGGGGGGTTTTTAAAAAACTGGGATGAGGGGGAAGGGAAATTTAATAAAAATGAAGGAGTAAAAAAGGGTTTAGAGGGGGGGGTTTGACTATTTAAAGTGGGTGGAAAGGGGAATGGGGGAGGTGGAGAGCCCAAGCGGAAAAGGGAGACCCAATGTTTTGCAAACCAGCATTGAAGATTAGGTACCCAAATTTTTTCATGTAACCCTCATGTCATCTACAAAATTTGGGGTAATAAAATTAATCACAGCTGTCCACAAAGGTAAAAAGGGTTATAACCCAAATTCCCAATCATCAAAAAGGGTAATGTATAATCCCTTTGCCATTTACCAAAGGAAGATGTTTAATCGTAATGGTTTTGGGTTCATTTTGGAAACAGGTAACGTTTAACCCCCAATGCGGGTCTACTTAACAGGTAATTTTAAAATCCCATCTGTCTACGGCCCGGGTAATTTTTTGTTTCCCATGCCCATCTAATGAAAATGTTAGATACAATCCAAAAACCTTTTGAGGGAAAGTGTAAAAATTTTTTTTTACCAAAAAGGGGCCCAAAAAAGGGGGGAAAAAAATTTTTTGGGGGGAGGGGGGGGTTTTAAAATTTAAAAAAAAGGGGGGGGAAAAAAAATTTTTTTTAAAAAAAGGAAAAGGGAAAGGGGGGGGAAATTTTGGGGGTTTTTTAAAAAAAAAAGGAAAAGGGGAAAACAAAAAGGGGGGGGAAAAAAAGGGGGGGAAATTTAAAAAGGGGGGGAAAAAAAAAAAAATTAAAAAATTTTTTTTTTTTTTAAAAAAGGGGGAAAAAAAAAAATTTGGGCGGGGCCCAAAAAATAAGGGGTTTAATTTAAAAATTTTGGGGTTTTTTTCCCCAAAAAGGGGGGAAAAATTTTTCCTTTAAAAAAAAATTTTTTTTTTTTTTTAAAAAAAAATGGTGGGGTTTTTTTTTTTAAAAAAAAAAATAAGGGGGGGTTTTTTTAAAAAAGGGGTTAAAATTTTTTTTTTTAAAAAGGAAAAAAAAAAAAAAAAAAAATTTTTAAAAGGGAAAAATTTTTTTTTGGGGGGGGAAAAAAAATTTTTGGGGCCCCCCTTTTAAAAAAATTGGGGGGGTTTTTTTTTTGGGGGTTTATGGGAAAAATTTTTTTAAAGGGGAAAAGGGGGGTTTTTTTTAAAAAAAAATTTTAATTTTTTTTTTGGGAAAAAAAAAAAATTTTTAAAAAAAAAAACCAAAGGGGGGGCCCCCTTTTAAAAAAAAAAAAAAAAAAAAATTTTTAAAAAAAAAAAAAAAATTTGGGGAAAAATTTAAAAAAAAAAGAAATTTTAAAAATTAAAAAAACCCCCCAAAAAAAAAAAAAAGGGGGGGGGAAAAAAAACCCCAAATTTTAAAAAAAATTTTTAAAAAAAAATTTTTAAAAAAGTAAATTTAAAAAAAAGGGGGGGGGTTTTTAAAAAGGGGAAAAGGGGGGGAAAAATTTTTTTTCCTATAAATTTTAAATTTTTAAAAAAAGGGGGGGGGAAAAAAATGGGGGAAAAAGGTGGGAAAAAAAAAAACCCGGGGAAAAGGGGAACCCCGGGGGTTTTTTTTTCCCGGGGGTTTTTTTTCCAAAAAGGGGGGGAAAAAAAAATTTTTTTTTAAAAAAATTAAAAAAGGGGGGGGGGTTTTTAAAAAAAAACCTTTGGGGGGGTTTGGGGGTCAAAGGGTTTTTTTCCCGGGTTTTTGGGGGGGAAAAAAAAAATTTTTTTTTTTTTTTTGTCCTCCCCGGGGGGGGGGGGGCCCCCCAAAAAATTTTTTTTTGGGGGGTTTGGGGGGGTTTTAGCCGGGGGGGAAATTTTTTTTCTTTAAAATTTTTTTTTTTTGGGGGGTTGGGGGCCCCCCTTTTTAAATTAAAAAAAAATTTTTTTTTTAAAAAAGGGTTTTAAAAAAACCCCCCCTTTTCCCCGGGTGGGGTTTTGGGGGTTTTTTTAAAATTTTTTAAATTTTTTTTTTTTTAAAAAAAAACCCACTTTTTCCCCCCAAAAAAAAAAAAAAAAAAAAAATTTAAAAACCCAAAAAAAAAAAAGGGGGGGGGAAAAAAAGGGTTTGGGCCCCCCAAAAAAGGGGGGTTTTTTTTTTTTTTTAAAAAAAAAAAAATTTTTTTTTTGGGGGAAAAAAAAAATTTTTTTTTTGGGAAAAAAAAATTTTTTTTTTTAAAAACCAAAAAAAATTCCCTTTTTTTTTTTTAAAAAAAAAAATTTAAAAAAGGTTCCCGGGTTTTAAAATTTTTTTTTTCCCCCAAAAAAAATTTTTTTTTGGGGGGAAAAAAAAAAAGGGGTTTAAAGAAAAAAAAAAATTTTTTTTTTAAAAAAAAAAGGGAAAAAAAAAGGGGTTTTTTTTTTTAAAAAAAAAATTTAAAGGGGGAAAAATTTTTTTTAAAAAAAATTTTGGGGGGGAAAAAATTTGGGGAAAAAAATTTAAAAACCCCCTTTTAAAAATTTTTTTAAAAAGGAAAAAAAAAGGGGGGCCCCAAAAAAAAAAAAAATTTTTTTTTTTTTTTGGGGGGGGGAAAAGGGAAGAAATTTTTTAACCAATTTTTAAAAAAATTAAGGGGGGGGTTTTTCTTGGTTGGGGAAAAAAATTTTTTTGGCCCAAAAAAATTTTTTTTTTTTTTCCGGGGGGTTTTTCCCGGGTTTTTTTGTTCCCCCACCCCAAATTTTTTCCCCCCTTGGGTTTCGGGAATTTTTTTTTCCCCCCCCAAAAATTTTTTGGGGTTTTTTAAAAAAAACTTTTTCCCCCCCCCTTTTTTAAAAAAGGGGGGGGGAAAAAAAAGGGGGAAAAAATTTTTTTTTGGGGGGTGGGGGAAAAAAAAAAAAAGGGGGGGGAAAAAAAATTTTTTTTTGGGGGTTTTTGGCCAATTTTTAAAAAAGGGGGAAAAAAAAAGGGGGTTTTGGGGGAAAAAAAAAAAAGGCCCCCCCCAAAAAAAATTTTTTTTTTTAAACCCCAAAACCCCAAAAAAAAAAAAAAAAAACGGAAATTTTTTTTTTTGGGGGGGGGGAAAGGGGGAAAAGGGGGGGGTTTTTTTGTTTTTTTTTTTGGGGTTTTGGGTTTTTTTTCCCCCCCAAAAAAAAAAAACCCCAAATTTTTAAAATTTTTTTTTTAAAAAAAAAGCCAAAAAAAAAATTTTTCCCCGGGGGAAAAAAAAC
>JAODAL010047465.1:0-29899 GCA_025379985.1 Phyllomedusa bahiana
TCGAACATCTAAAAATGTGGTCTTTTCCGAAAACTCACAACCAGGAGTAGAAATAAAAAAAAATTCTATGGAATATCTATGAAAGTAGGTGTTGTGGAGCACCTCTGACAACCAATCAACAGTGTTCTTCCTTCAGTCCTTGTAATGTACAGCTGCCAAGTAGGACTAGCAATTGACTTTTTTCTACGGAATAGTTAAGCAATGTGGTCTTATGTGACAAGCAATAAGGATTAGAAATAGGATTTTTTCTATGGAATATCTAGGAAATTGAGTCTTATGGAAGAACGAGGCCTTTTACACCGCCCCCCCCCCCCAAAAAAAAATAAATAAAATTGCAGCATGCAATTTTAGGGAACGGAATGAAATTTTCTGCCAGTGTCTGCTGCACAAGCTGCCTCAGAACCAAGCGCCCCACCCCCCTCAGAAACTGCTGCAAGGAAGTTTTGGGCAATGCAAAGATACAGTATGCAGCTATTTCCAAATCTCTGAACTATACTGTCTAGAATTCCCTAATCTTGCTGTACCCCTAACTTTCAGTGGTGAAAACTCTGGGAAAACTCTTTTAAAAAAGCAGAGCAGAGAGACAGCAATGCATTTTGTTCACAGTCTGGAAGCTAATGGTGTTCAGCAGGAAGTGCAGTGACATAGATAAAACAGGGTCATGTGATTTTAGCAGCCAATGAGATCCCTACACCCCCACTGGTGATGTTCTTGACATCCCTCTGTGCTTAGCACTGATTGACTGGCCTCCAAAAGTACAGGAAGCTGTGAAAATGACACGATCTGACTCCACCATCGTGATTGCTGAACAGATTTTAAGGCAATCAATCAGATCGAATCGAGATTGCAGAAAACGTCAAAATTGGCTCAATTTCAACTTTTCTCGATTAAATCTCTCATCACTACTAATAGCTCAATGGGTTATTAGGTTGATTTTCAACCAAAAGGTCACTAGTTTGAACTGAGTGGCAGCCATGAAGAAGAAAAGAGAAACAGCATCATCCAGCTCATCGATAGCGGTCTCTGGGCCAAGAAAATTGTCAAACTGCATCACATGAGGCCATGACAGCTGGAAAAATACAAAATGAAGTCATCTTTCCAAAAGCCAAGAGGTGAACGACAAGGCAAATATTGGAAAGTTGGAAATATTGTAAATATTGGAAAGTTGGCTCATCACAAGTTCTGGCACAACAAACATAGCAGTGGATGTGGCTCTTATGCTTTATATTAGTGAGATCACAGACATCCATACAAGGACCATGCGACATGCATGACACAAGTCTTAGACAGTGGACCAACTTTAATATCATCATAAGAAGCGTTGGCTCAAGTTTTCAAGAAAGTCCGAAAAGTGGACAGAAGGGGATTAGAAACGGGTGATTTGGAGCGATAAGACAAGAGTCAATAGACTGGACTTTGATGGTTGCAAATGTGTCTGGAAGAATCAAGGGAGAAGGATGCTAATGAATCCAGAAACTGAAGGAACTGTCAAGTTCTGTGGAGAAAGCCTAATAATATAGGGCTGTTTCACAGCCAAAGGAATGATGTTGGTCTCAATGCTGAGCTATATGTGAGTGTCCTACAAGATAAGTTACTTCATAAACTCTATGGGTATGAAAAGGATGGCATAGAGTTTCAGCAGGACAATGAATCATACTGTACGTCAAGACTGACCGAGAAATGTTTCAATGACAAATAGAGTTGCTGATTTGGCTCCCATAGTCCCCAGACTTTAAAGGGGTTATATCATTTCATTAAATGGTCTTCAGAATAAGGGGACAGTGAAACAAGTAACTTTGCAATTGGATGTCATTGGCAAAGCTGTTTTGTATTCACAGTTTTCCTTATCCTCTGTTTCTGTTTACACTGATCTCCAGTCCTGGTCGGATCCCTCATCCTTGCAATTCACTAGCTGAGAGCTCATTTACATTCTGTTCAGCCCCCGGTCGGCTATATTCACAGAGCTTGCATTCCTGCCTTTCACTCAAAGTAAGGGACCGGCACATTTTCACTCTGCACAGCCAGAACAAACAGAATAACACTGCAGGGTTTCTACAATCAGGAAACAGCACAATTGTGTGTTGATCCCTGCCTCTCTGACTCAGAGTTAGGGGCCGTAGCAATTTCTCTCTGCACACCTAGCAGAAACAAACTGATTCTACAATCAGAAAACAGTACAGTTGTGTCTCAGTGCCTAACTCTCCTGCATATAAGGGAGATCTGTGCCATTCATAGAAAGCTGGATTGAACTGTAACAAATCTCCAGCTGTGAGAGGAGAAGAGATCAGTGCTTAGTCTAGATTGAATGCGGCCTGTGGTATGTATACAGCTCTTACAAAATAAGACTGCATAGTGACATGTGGACTCATAGAGGGGGGGGGAGGCTTGGGAGCCAGCATAAACAGTGAAGGGGGGATGATGTCACCCATCTGGAAGGGAAAATAACACCCGTGCATTTCAAGAGTTGAAAAGCTGAGAGCAGTATGAATCAGCCGAACTAAAGAAGCGATACATCCCCTTTAAACCAATCAAACACTTGTGGCTGGAGTTGAAGAAAAAGCTGGGTTCATACCCAACTGAGTCGACAGGTATGCACCAAAATTGGGAAGAAGTAGGTCAAGACATGCTTCAATCTGATCAAGAGCGTGCCCAGAAGGATTCAGGCAGTGTTGAAAGCCAAAGGTAGATTTACAAAACACTAACAAAATAATAAAAATGAAAACTTAGAATTTTAGAAGCAAAACTGTAACAATGCAGTTACATGACAATAATCTGCATAACTAAGTATGTGCTAAATAGTTGCAAGTCATATTTATGTGTGAGATAGCCAAGATGATTGTTTACAAAATGATGGTAGTCTCACGTTCAAAGCTGTAGTGATTGGTGAGATATGGATCTTGAAAGTCAAAGGTTCAAAACATTGTTACGGTTTTGCTTGTCAGTGTATTTCTTATACAAGTGCAACAATGGAAATAGCAGAGGTTTTTCCCTAAAATTCAAATAAATACTTCACCTGCTTCCTTTTATGTCTACATGAAGTTGCAAAGCATGTCTCCAGTCAAATGCTCCAGTCCGTGTGTCCAGCCATCTTTTCAGTTCCATGATACATCTGTCACTGAATTTCAACATTATGAGTAGAGATGGGCGAATTGATTCTAACGAAGTGGAATTCGTTTAGAATTTCAGGAAAACTTCAGTTCGGAACGAAGTCGAATTTGGGGTACTTCGGTGAACGAAGTGTGCTTTTGATTGAATAAATGGCTGCGAGCACATGGCGCTACATGGGGCAAAGCGCTCTGGGCGAAGAGGCATAGCCATGCATGACATGTGCCAGAGGTGAAGCCAATCAGAGACCGGCGGGATTCTGTGACGTCACCGCACAACTAATAGTCCGGGCGCGACGTCTGGCGAGCTCACACTCCTCTCACTTGTGCTCATCAGGGAAGGTGCTGCCGCGGCTGATAGCTCTTACTGAAGAATTGATTTTTATATAGCGATTTCTCTGGGGTGTCTCAGCTTGTCTCAGAGACTGTTCTCTTAATGTTCTATTTCTAAATTTTTTGGGGTATTGGATCTGAAATCCAGTGTGCGTCCACTGCAGCTGCATATACATTCAATATCCAAGTGGGATCTAAGCCAGTTCCTGTTGTATTTATTTAAAGATACAGCGTTTTTAAAATACAAATACCACTTCATTTTTGGCTGCTCAATTCTATTGTGCAATTTACATCCAGGTGTTAATTAAGCGTTGTTTTTACAACTGTATCTCTTGTTGTGTGGCGTAGAAAACACGCAATTGTAACACGCTACAAAGCTACTAGTTTGTGGGGCTCAATTCTTTGGGGCAATTTACATCGAGGGGTTAATTAAGAGTTTTTTTGGTGGTATGCTGACCAAAAAATAAACCATCTTTTTCAACGCCCAAAATATATAAATTTTTTCCTGTACCTAATTCACAAGCAAAGGTTAATTACAACTGTATCCTTGTTGGTGGAGTAGAAAACACGCAATTGTAACACGCTACAAAGCTATATTTTGTGCGGCTCAATTCTTTTGGCGCAATTTACATCCAGGGATTAATTAAGCGTTTTTTGTGGTGGGGCTGACAAAAAAAAACCGTCTTTTCAACGCCAAAATATATAAATTTTTCCTGTAGCCTAATTCATGTCGAAGGTTAATTAAAGCCTCTTTGTGCTTTTACATTTAGTAAAACCACAGTGTTTTAAACGGCACATACAAGTAAATTTTTCCTGGCCATTTGTGGAGCGCAATTTATATCCAAGGGTTACCCAAGCTTGTTACTGGGTTCATTTGGAGTCAAATACAGGGTGTGTATTTATCATATACAGATATGTATGTCAAACAGAGTATGTCAAACAGAGAGGTGGCAGGCTCTGCACCTGCGAGTGGCAGTGGCACAAACATTCCTGGAACAGGCCCAGGTCGCAGCACAGCAAGGGGACGTCGCAGCAGGGGTCACTCGCTGAGCCAAAACTGCCGGGGTCATCTAGCGGCTGTGTTTTGTTCAGCAACCCAGGGTTCTGATTGGTTGACTAGGTCATTCTTTCCTCCCAAAATGAAAATCTGACAACCCCAGCCAAGAGTCGGTGGGAACCTCAGACACAACCCCCCTTAGTTTGGCATGGCCCGGGAGCGGGTCAACGGCCCTCACCTGTCCTCAGCCCGCCTCTGTCCCATCCGGTTTCCCTCAGCAGAGATCTACTATGGGGTCTGGGCTCAGCGCCACTATATAAGCGAGGATGAACAATTTGAGGAGGGCAGTCATAGCTACTTGGCAGCAAAGAAATGGGGCCAATATCCCCTGCTTCTTGCAGTAGGCGGCAAAGATAAAGATGTGGAGAGTGGCATGGGAGGTCATGTTGTGAGAGGTCAGCCTCGGCATACCAAGACCGGTGATGAGGCAGCAGTGACGATGAAACACAAATAGATGATGATGTACCGGGACCGCAACTTGGGAGTCGGGTGAGGCAAGGGCTTCATCACGTCAAAAGAGGGCGTTCAGCTTGCGCATCAGGCGCAGCGCAGCCAGCAAGTGGGTCGTGTGGCCGTGAGTCAGCATTTTTAACAGAGGGGTGAGGTCGGGAACCAAGCGGCCACGGGAAAAAAAAAAATCGCTTCGCAGGTCCAAGAAAGTAGCGGCACAGGGGCTCAGCGAGGCAGCGGCGGCAACGGGTCACTCAGTGCGGAGCGTTGGCGGTAAAATCCGATACTCGGCGGTGTGGCAGTTCTTTGCTAAGACACCGGAGGAGCCGAATATGGGTATATGTAGAATCTGTGGGCAGAAAGTGAAGCGTGGACAGGGGGTTTAAACGTTGGCACCACGGCCCTGCGTCAACACATGCCAGCGTCACCATCCGCTTTGGCCTGGGAGAAACGTGGCTCAGATGTGGTGGTCCATCCTGCCGCCGCAGCAACACCCAGCAGCTGCAGCGCCCAGTGGCTCGCATGCCATTGCAGCCAGTCAAGGCTCCACCACCCTCTGCAGAAGGGAGCTGTTTCTCTTTTGACATCATCTGCCGGACCAGATGCTCCTGCTCCTCGCTACTCTTTGGCGCCAGCAGTCGTTCAGCGAGGCGATTGCAAAGAGACAAACAGTATGCGTCCAAACCATCCTAAGGGGGCAGCAGATGACCGTTTCCTGTCCAAGTTGTTGGTATTGCAGTCCCTCCCTTTCCAAATGGTGGACTCAGCACCATTCAGAGAACTAATGGTTTGTGCCGAGCCGAGATGGAGAGTTCCAAGCCGTAATTCTTTTCCAAAAAGGCAGTACCAGCACTTCATAAATTTTGTAGAACAGAAGGTGGGTCAGTCCTTGAGCTTATCGGTTTATTCCAAGGTCCCAGGGCCCAGCGCGGACGTCTGGAAACTTTTAACTACGGTCAGGCCAGTACATGTCCTTTATGGCCCACTGGGTGAATGTGCTTCCGCCCAGGCACACCAACAACTTGGACAGGGAATGCCGCTTTCTCCTCCACTTTGTCAAACTTGCTGCACCTGCGCCAATGTCCGCCTCCTCCTCCTCCACCATCACCACCCATCTCAGCCTCCCCCAAGTACTGCCCATCAAAACCAATGTGTAGGGCACAGCAGTGTCACGCTGTTCAAACCCCTGGCTTGCATCGGCCAATGAATTTCCCACACAGGGGAGGAACTGCTCGCGTTCATGCAGCAAGAAATCGATGTGTGGCTTTCCTCCGCGCCAACTGCAAATCGGAACCATGGTGACGGACAGGGGAGGAACATGTGCCCCGCGCTGCACCAGAAAGGATGGTCCAGCTCCCTGCTTTGGCGCACGAATTTCAATCTGGTTGTGAAAAGGTTCCGGATTTTCCCACCGATCTTCAGCAGATTCTGAAAATGGCCAGGAAACTGTGCATGCCTTTTATCCATTCGTACAAAGCCAGGAAAAAACCTCTCGAGTTGCAGCGGCAGAACGGCCCCCCCTCAACCGTTTCTGTATGCGATGTTTCCAACCGCAGGAATTCCAGACTGCACATCATGGACCGATATATGAACAGAGAAATGACATTAACGATTTTTTAAATGATCCGGGCAGACAGAAGTACTCCCCTGTGTAACTTTGATGTCAGCCAGTGCCAGCTCATGCGTGACACCTGCCGTTTGTTGAGGCCATTTCGAGGAGGCGACGTTATTTGTCAGTCGCCAGACTAGGGGATGAATAACGTCATTCCACTTGCTTCATTTCCTGGAACAGATGTTGAAAAATCTGTCCTGGCAGGGGACTGGAGACGTGGCGACTACAATCTCGTGGCCACATGAGTCGTGGGACTGAAATGGAGGAGGAGGAGGAGGACATTGGAGCAGAACCATTGTCTGGTGAATGAGTGGATTTTCTATCCAGGTGACAAGAGAGGGGGGGAAACAGGAGCAGCTGGAGGAGGTGGATGGAGATGAGGAAGACGAGGCAGATGACCCCCAAGCACCGTGGCAGTATACAGTGGAAATGGAGGCAGGGTGCCCCTCGGAGTCACTTGTGCAGATGGCCCGCAGCATGCTTAAATTTTCCTGGCTAGTGACAGCCGAAAAAGTCAGCATCCGGCAGAGGGATGACTTCTGTCTCCCCACCTATTGGACCCCCGGTACCCCGGGCCAAAAAAGGGAGCCTTTTTCCCCGCTATTGAGGGGAAGAAACCAAGTACTATGGAAATCCTCCTAATCGTTGCCTTGCTATGTGCGCATGTCTCTCTCTGTCAGGTCTGACCCGGGGTCCTCAGGTCAGTATACTGCCGGACTTCTGGGGAAGGTGGGGGGGTAGGAGCGTACCCGCTCCTCGTAGTAACCTAAGTTGAGTCAATGTGAGCGCTTCTTCACCCGCCTAGTGTGGAGGCAGTCGCAGCAGCAGCAGGACCTGGAGCAGTCCTGAACCACAGGTTGTGGCCCACTTGGACGCACTCTCCACCTAGTTAAGATCCGCGGCTACTGGGCAGCCCAAACGGAGTTTTGGCCGCAACTTTCCGAGTTTGCAGTTTGGGGAAGCTGTCCTGCCCGGCCATGTGGCATCAGAGCGGGGGTTCATGCGGCGGGGGCCACGTTCCCCAAGGAGAACCCCTTGTCCATGGGGAAATGGGAACGACTGACCTTTGCCAAAAGAACAGGCGTGGGAATCGGCCCGGTTTCCACACCCCCAATGCCTTAGGGGGGTCAGTCGGGTTCAAACTACCTGGGGCCCCTGCCACTATTCTGATGCGCCACCGCCGATGCCACTCTTGTGACAGTTCTCCATCCCCCACCACCATTTACCAGGGACGGGTTTTCTCCACCTCAACACTTGTCATTGTGCACTTAGACCTATGCTTGCTGCTGCGTTCTGTTGCGGAATCCACACTTTTGTTTGGCATGTTCTGACCTTCATGCTGCTGCTGTGGCTGGTGCCCGGTCCCCAACTGTCATTGTCACTGCCTGACCTCATGCTGCTGCCGCCGTGACCTCCCCTCTCGTCATGTCCACTCTGTGGCCTCCCCCTTTTTGCACCCCCAGAATGTTTGTGCCAACTCCTTTACCTCAAGCTGCTCTGGACTTGCGTGCCCTCCACACGTGTCCATGTGCCAGTGCCTACCTCATGCTGCTGCCGCTGTGACCCTTCCCCTCTCAGTCATTTTTGCCATTCTGTGGCTTCCTCCTGTTTTGCCACCTCCAGAATGTCATTGTGCCACTGGCACTTGATCTCATGCTGGGTGCTGTCGTGACTCCACACTGTGTGATTGTGCCACTCTGTGGCCCTAATACTTTTTGGGTGCCTCCAGAATGTCATTGTGCCAATGCCTGATCTCATACTGCTTTCCGTGGTGACCCCACACTGTGTGATTGTGCCACTCTGTGGCCTAAATTTTTTTTTTTTCCCCTCCAGAATGTCATTGTGCCACTCGTGTTCTCTTACTGCTGCCGCCTGGCCCCAACTGTGTGATTGTGCCACTCTGTGGCCTATACATGTTTTGCCGCCTCCAGAAAGTCATTGTGCCACTGCCTGACTCATACTGTGCCGCCGTGACCTTCGCTCTCATATTTTGCCACTCTGTGGCTTCCTCGTGTTTTGCCACCTCCAGAATGTCATTGTGCCTGCCTGCCTCTGTGCTGTTGGCTGCCGCCGTACCTCAACACTCTGTCATTTTTGTTGTCACCTGACTCCAGCTTGTTTTTTTCCAGCTTCGCTGGCATTTACTTTTTGGTACTTCCCGCTTGGTTTTATGTCAGTTTTCCCTCTTAAATGGCAGGTATATATATTATATATTATATATTATAATATATTTATATATATATTTAATATATTTATATTTTATATGTGAAGCGATTCTAAAAGCGGCGCAGTCATCTGCGTGTCATACTAAAACCAAATTGTATGAGACCAAACAAACTCCTTGCATTTTAAGCATTTGGCCAACTTCCCAAAAGCACCCTGCAGGCCCCTGTGCAGCCTGGAAATACCCGCTTTTTAACGCATTCATTGGAAGTAATTCGACCGAATTTTTTTTGTCGGAAAATTCGAAGGAACCGAATCGAATTTGAGAAATTGCCCCTAATTTTTGGTTTGAAAATATCAACAGGCTCCAACACATGATGGACCATAGAATAAGCTGAGACAACCAAGATGTCGCGCTTAATTTACCGCAGAAATGTACAAATTTATTGCAATACATTTTATAAAGTTAATATGGAAACTTGGGAAATAAGCACTTTGTTCCCCTTTACCTTATTTTTTCTTTAACCCAGTGCTATAAACCCAATAAAGGACAGAGAAAAATTCATATAATTTCACTGCATTTCTCTTGCAAAAAAAAAAAAATAGTTGTAATCATAACCTTAAACCTAGCCCTTACCATGACTTTAACAACAACCCTAAATTGGGGTAAGGTTTATAATTTTTTTTTACTAGGTTTGAATGGGTTAACTTACCCATTGTCCAGCACTTTCAATCCTGTAGCATAGTTGCTCTAACATCACTTCCAGTCCAATGCCACATTAGGGTTACCTGTTACCACATAGGCAGCAGCGTAACTAGAGAGGCCTGGACCCCATAGCAAACTTTTGGTTGGGGCTCACCTCCTGCCTCCCCTGACCACAAACATTTACCTGGATCTCTAATAAGTCATGCATTTACTAGATAATACAAGGAGCGAATACATCACCATACATACTGCTACCGAACAAATCCCACTATACCAAGACCAACAGTACCAAACATTACCAATAACTCTACTACATAAGGACCTGATTATTCTGCCAGAACACGACAACAGATTACCACCACATAGTGACTGAATAATACCCCTATACTGTTACTGAATAAAAATCACTATAGAAAGACCAATATTACCACCATACAATGACCATATAGTTGTAGCTATCAGTGTACACAGGCTCTGCAGACACATAAGTGATTATAGTACAGTTACATCTTGTGACTCACAGGTGACGTTTCTCTGATGAGTCGCTGACTTTCCCTTTTGTTCTGCATCCAGTCCAGACCGCCATGATGACCCCAAGCAAGCGGGTCCCACAGCAGCTGCTGCATCTGCTAACCCAGCTGTTCCGCCCCTGCACATAAGGCTACCATAAGCAATATAAGACAAAAGTGATGGAGCAACACTTCTGCAAGATGAGGAGCAAACGGGTAAGTTAACTTATTTGAACCCAGTAAGAAAAAACCCTAAACCTAACACCAGTTTAGGGTTAGGCTTACAGTCAGACTGAGGGCTAGGTTTGCGATTATTGTCAGAGTGGATAACTTCACAAGTTTGGTTAAACCAATGTTAAGCCAAACAGGGACAGAAACACTTCTGATAAATTTTGTTCTTGAGACCTGCCACCGGTTTTGTAGCCCATTTCTTGACCCATTCTATTTTATCAATGTAATGGGAGTACTGCGCACAAGTTACATTTGTGATTTCTTTTTTTATTTTTTATTTTTTGTAATTTGAGCTATGGGTTTTTATGAGCAATTAACAACATACAGTACATAATTAGACAAATCCCTTAAAAAATTACACAGTTGTTTTTTTTTTTTTTTTTTTTATCCCATTCCACCCTACATTTTTTTCCCAATACATTACATGGTATATTAAATGCTACCATTGAAAAACAGCTACCCGCCCATAATATTCAAGTCTGTATATGCACAACTCAACAGGAAACTCAAAAAATTATAAGTCTTAACAAAAGGCAGCAATTAAAAAATTCAAAACGCCATCACCAAAAATTGTCAAAAAAGTGTTAAATCTAGGTGTTAAGAAAAGGTGGAGAAAAAGGTTTTTTCCCTCTTTTCCTCTTCATTACTTTCCTCTTGATATCAAGATAATTTTAGTGTTGAAGGAATAAAAGGCGTTCAAACAACAAAAGTTCATAACAAATAATGATAGAGCTATTGAATCATAGAAAAATACATACAACATACCTGCAAAAACTTGTGCTAGATTTTCAATGGGAAATATCAAGCTATCCTCCCTAAAGGTCAAATCAGGTTCATCTCCCATGTAATGCTCCAGAAATTTTCTTGAATCAAATTCATGTTCAAGATAACGCTTACAATCACCGGAATCCATGGTCTAATCTTGTATCACAGACGGAGTGACTGCCTCTACACCGGAGCTCAAGGGCTTTATATTATTGCTTAAATTTAATTTGCATAAGTAAAAATTACATCATAGGAGGAGATGTTATGCCACAGGGAAGTCACGGGGATGTTCATGAATTATTAATGTACATGACCTTATATGATCTCAAACTGTTACAGAATAGTCATGGGGATGAGTATTATAATTAATTCACATGGAGCCTGTCTATTTGTCAGTCTTCAACGGCTGCAACGACACTTGGAAACATGCAGAGCCCATATTCTCCCTTTAACTGGACCATGCAGCTTTAAGTACTTCCGTACAGGCTCCTTGGTGGGCCATAGATGCAGGGACATTCTCCCCTTATACTTTTTTTGCATATTGTATATTTAGTGGAGAATGTCGCTATCTTCATAAAAAAAATTAACAGAACAGATCTGTAAGTCTCCATAGGACATTAGATGAATATGATGATTCAGTACAGTAGAGGCCACATGCACCTGGATGAAAGGGCCTTCAAGAATCCGTACAAAATTGAGATATGTGTTTTTGCGCTTGAGCCCAAAGGATAAGAAACTTTTCATGATAAATGTTGCTAATATTTTTGTATCTTCATTTTTCTTTTTGTGCCTTGGACACAAGAGGAATCTATGGCCCATAAATCAAGATTAACTCTTATTCTAAGGAGAAGCTAAGTTCAGTTTTGTACATTTACCTTTATTACAATGTTGAAATAATGGATATAGCCAGAAGCCTTCCACTACCCCATGATGTCCCAAATGATGGTGTTATCTCCCGACTCTATTATCAGTGCAAAGATAGATTCCAAAAACAAAGGGGTTAGGAAAAAACAACTAACTAAGCCAACACAGACCAGTAGGCGACCTAAAGTGGTGTTTCCACCATCGGCTGGATGGGATATCAATAGAATATGTCATCAAAGTTTTATAGGTGCAGCAAGATTACAGATAACTCCATGATTTCCAGTCCTCACAGCACTTGTACCTTTTGTTCACTGAAGCTAATCTTGTTAAATCTAATTAGCTCATGCAGAGCTCAGTCCTGTCAGTCCATGGTGGTGATGTCACTCCCTGCTCTCTGCTAATTAAATATCAGACATCCTTCTGGTATGCAGGCTACCACAGAAACCTGTCTGCACTACAGAGCTTATAGAATGTATCTTATTTCATGACTAAAGTAAAATCTATTGATCAATGTATTTAGCCCTTTAAGGGTGATTACTTCGCTGATTAGGTAGAAATTAGGGTGTATTTAGGGACAATGTATTATTGATTTGTTCTGGTCTGCTCAATAACTAACTTGTATGATAAAGTGATTTTCTGGATATTATGATCTTGGAAGGATCATTGGAATGCATATGTCATGACCTACGTGAAGAAAATAATTATTTGATCCCTTGCTGATTTTGTAAGTTTGCCCAATGACAAAGACATGAACTGTCTATAATTTTAAGGGTAGGTTAATTTTAACATTGAGAGATAGAATACCCAACATAAAATCCAGAAAATCACATTGTATAAATTATAACATTTATTTGTATTTTGCTGAGAGAAACCATTAGGAGTTCTGGCTGCTACAGACCAGTTAGATGCTCCTAATCATTACCTGCATTATAGACAGCTGTCTTAAATAGTCACCTTTATAAAAGAATCCTGTCCACAGACTCAACTAATCAGTCAGACTCTAGCCTCTACAACATGGGCAAGACAAAAGAGCTTTCTAAGGATGTCAGGGACAAGATCATAGAACTGAAAAAAGCTGGAATGGGCTACAAAATCATAAGACGCTGGGTGAGAAGGAGACAACTCTTGGTGTAATAGTAAGAAAATGGAAGAAATACAAAATGACTCAATCAACATCGATCTGGAGCCCCATGCAAAATCTCCCCTGTTGGGGTATCCTTGATCATGAGGAAAACTACACGGAGGGATCTTGTTAATGATCTCAAGGCAGCTGGGACCGCAGTCGCCAAGAAAACCATTGGTAACACATTACACTGTAATGGTTTAAAATCCTGCAGTGCCCACAAGGTCCCCCTGCTCAAAAAGGTGCATGTGCAGGCCCCTCTGAAGTTTGCCAATGAACACCTGGATGATTCTGTGAGTGATTGAGAGATGGTGCTGTGGTCAGATGAGACAAAAATTAAGCTCTTTGGCATTAACTCAACTCTCCGTGTTTGGAGAAAGAGAAATGCTGCCTATGACCCAAAGAACACCATCCCCACTCTCAAGCATGGAGGTGGAAACATTATGTTTTGGGAGTGTTTCTCTCTTAAGGGCACAGGACTACTTCACAGCATCAATGGGAGAATGGATTGAACCATGTACTTTAAAATCCTGAGTGACAACCTCCTTCCCTCTGCCAGGACATTAAAAATGGGTCGTGGCTGGGTCTTCCAGCAAGACAATGACCCAAAGCATACAGCCAAGGCAACAGAGGGGTACACAAGCACATTAAGGTCATGGGGTGGCCTAGCCAATCTCCAGACCTTAATTCAGTAGAAATCTTACATAGTTTGTCAGGACGAAAAAAGACATACGTCCATCCAGTTCAGCCTATTGTGCTAAAGTGTTGCTAAAGTGTGAAAGTGTTGATCCAGAGGAAGGCAAAAACCTCCACGAGGTAGAAGCCAATTGTCCTCATGTCAGGGAAAAAATTCCTTCCTGACTCCAATCTGGCAATCAGAATAAATCCCTGGATCAACGTCCCCTCTCCAGAATGCTAGTCACTATAACTTGTTATATTACATCTAGAAATGTATCCAGACCCTTCTCCGGAATCCTGATCACTAGAACTAGTTATATTATTACATCTAGAAATGTATCCAGACCCTTCTTCAGAATTCCGGTCACTATAACTTGTTATATTTTAACAATGCTCCAGAAATGCTCCAGAAATGCATCCAAGCCCTTCTTGAACTCTGTTAGTGAATTCACCATGACAATTTCCTCTGGCAGAGAGTTCCACAGTCTCACCGCTCTAACAGTAAAGAATCCCCTTCTATGTTTATGTAGAAACTTTCTTTCCTCAAGACGTAGCGGATGCCCCATTGTTCTAGATACAGTCCTGGGTATAAATAAATCTTTAGCGAGATCTCTAGATTGGCCCTTAATATATTTAAACATATTTATTATGTCCCCCCGAAGCCGTCTTTTCTCTAAACTACATAACCCTAACATTGCTAATCTTTCTGGGTATTGTAGTCCACCCAGTCCTCTTATTATTCTTGTTGCCCGCCTTTGTACCTGTTCAAGCTCTACAATGTCTTTCCTGTGCACTGGTGCCCAAAACTGTACACAATATTCCATGTGTGGTCTAACCAGTGACTTGTATAGTGGGAGAGTAATGTTCCCATCATGTGCATCTATGCCCCTTATAATACAACCCATGATCCTATTAGCCTTGGCTGCTGCTGCCTGACACTGGCTGCTACAGTTAAGTTTACTGTCCAACAGGATTCCCAAGTCCTTCTCCATGTCACTTTTACCTAGCCTTTTTCCATTTAATATGTAATCATGTAATGGATTTTTCATCCCCTTGTGCAGAACCTGGCATTTATCAGTGTTAAACTTCATCTGCCACTTCTCTGCCCAGGTCTCCAACCTATCCAGATCCCTTTGTAATAACACATTATCCTCTATTGTGTGGATTCCTTTACAGAGCTTAGTATCATCTGCAAAGATCGATATTTTACTGTGCAATCCCTGTGTAAGATCATTTATGAAAATATTAAAGAGGACAGGGCCCAATACTGACAGTACCCCACTAGTAACAGGGATCCAGTCTGAGTATGCACTGTTAATTACCACCCTTTATTTTCTATCAGTGAGCCAGTTGCTTACCCACTTGCACACATTTTCCCCCAGTCCAAGCATTCTCATTTTACTTACCAACCTTTTATGTGGAACAGTATCAAATGCTTTGGAAAAATCCAAATATATGACATCCAGTGCCTCACCCCGATCCAGGCTGGAACTAACTTCCTCATAGAAGCTGATGAGATTAGTTTGACAGGACCGATCCTTCATAAACCCATGCTGGAACAGTGTTACACATTTATTTTCAGTGAGATACTCCAGAATAGCATCTCTTAGAAAACCTTCAAACATTTTTCCCACAACAGAGGTTAAACTTACCGGCCTACAGTTTCCTGGATCACTTTTTGACCCCTTTTTGAAAATTGGCACCACATTGCTATGCGCCAATCCTTTGGGACATACCCAGTTATTATACAGTCCATAAATATTAAGAATAGGGGTCTATCTATGACATAATACCCAATCAGAACAATTCCCTTTAAAACATAACTTTTAATCAATATCTCTAAAATACTATTTCAAAAATCAAAATGAAAAACACCTCTAAGAGTGAATAAATAATATGGGACAATATACAAAGAGTATGTATCATTCAAAGGAGCTTAAACCTAACAAGTCCCTACCAAAATACCTATTATCTACCTGATACAGAGAACCCCCCCCCGATTAATAGCGCCCCCTGCCAATGGTGGGTACTAATTGTCCTAACAAAAACCCCTTTAAGTCTATAACAATGGAGGACTTTGGTCAGTTCCTCTACCTCAAATTGGTAAAAAGGTAATAGACAAAGAGAGTAGGTATATGAATGGTCCACGGCTATAATCAAAATGTAATGTCACAAATATATCTACATAAAGATTTTATAGTAGATGTCAATAGCCGATCACGGGCCAAAAGAGGATAAATGTCCCATAACACCTCATCCAGCTTTATGAATCCCCATAGGTCAGCACATGAATCCCAGACGCAACGTTTCATCCCAAATTTCTCAGGGACTTATCAATGGGGTTAAAGACAAAAGAAATGCCAAACCACTAGTTACCATATTTCAGATGTAAAACATGGACTGAGTACATAATACCTGATGAGAGGATCATAATCTTCACATTAGGCTGGTGTCCCCTGAAAATTAAAGGACATATGGAGGATTGATATAAACAAATCATAACCCTCCATTTGCAGAGAGCAAACTGTATATAGCGAAGGGAAAAAATATAATGAATGCCAAACTACATACCTGACCAGCATATCACAGCTAGTGTGCTCCCCGGTGGTACTCCTTTGGTATAAGGTATTCACTGTCCCACAGGGATAAAGAGCCCCCCCCACCTATTTATAGGGTGGGATATCCCCAACAAGGGCTGTTTTAAAACCGCCCACTTTACATAGTTCCACTAAACCTATGCGCCCATACCAGCCCTGGATTCAAACGACCGCCATTCAAATCCTCCACACACTGAGTGCACTCGGCGTCCGAAAAAGTCCACAGCGCATGCGCGGAAATACAAAAATGGCCGCCAGTGATATCGGCCGCTACCGCGCATGCGCGGACACTCAAAGATGGCACCGAGCAAACGTATGGAGCGACGCACACACACAGATAGCAGCAGCAGGCAGCCAAGGACATGGAATTCCCCCTGCTCGTGTGCAGACAACCATATGCAACAACACTACAGTACCATCCGAGTCGGCACACTTATTGGCGCCTGCACCAACCACTAGCGCCAATGGATATCGGCAATTATCCTCTGTTATAGTAGGCAGAGGTGGCGCAGATAGATTACGTATAAATCTGCAAAATGAACCTGCCTTGAAGTGTAATTAGGTCTCAGCATAAACACATTATGCCAGATACTAGATGAGTTTACATATATCAAATAGTAATTAGTTTAAATTTTTAACAATAGAATCCAGATGATAAGTATGGACCAAACGCTTTTGTAGGCAAGGGAACATAGTTACTCCAATCAGTAAGAGTAATGGCGTACAAGGCAAATACCAACGGAGAAATACTTCTATGCTTATAGGCAGAATAATAACAAAGAAAAATAGATTCCAGAAATAGAAGCAAGAGGTTACCAGTCCATAATTTTAAAGAAACAAGTGTCAGTAACAGACCTCTTTATATGAAACATGCAAACGAGAGGGATTCATTAGGTCCACGTGGATACACGCAGTCCAATCTGTAAATCCATTGGGTCTCCCTTTGGAGACTCAGCCTATCCCAATCCCCCCCCCCCCCCGAAAGGGGGTTTAACGATGTCAATACCTCTAAACTTGACACACTCTACCGTCCCGTCATGTTTTTCCCAAATATGTCTGGCGATAGGTGTGTCCATATGTCTTTTAACATCACCTACATGTTCCCCAAACCTTCGCCTAAACTCTCGCTTGGCCCTTGCCCACGTTAAATTTTACCCCACAGGGACAGGTGGCCAAGTAAATGATTTCCAACAGAAAGACAGTTTATAAATCCTCTAATATTATAAATCCGGTCGCTCTTTCTACTCTCGAATTGTTTACAATTTACAACAAAAGAACAAAATTTAAATTTTCCACCTCTGAAACAACCATCCGGCTGTCTACTAAGCCAAGTTTCCCTTTGAGGGGGTGCACAAATATGACTTTTCCACCAGACGGACCCCAATGCTACGTCCTTTTCTATATGTAATGCTGGGAGAAGCAGGTAAAATAGCTCTTAGATCTTCATCCTGTAAGAGGACATTCCAGTATCTTGTTAGAATGTCCCTAATCTGATATACATTAGAGCTGAACTCCCCAATGATACGCAAATCATTCCCCCTCCACAAAATAAAAAATGTCGTCGATAAACCGGGTGCATAAAAGGATATTGTCAGACCAGCTATCTCCTATCTCACCAAAGATAGTAGTACTCTCCCACACATTGGCGTAAGTGGGAGCACTGGGGCTCCCCATCGCCGTGCCCTGAGCGGGGTGGTAGATCTTGCGATCAAATACAAAGGTGTTCCTCTCCTCTTGTATTTGATCGCAAGCTCTACCACCAGCTCAGGGGCACGGCGATGGGGAGCCCTAGTGCTCCCACTTACGCCAATGTGTTCCTGGGCTGGTGGGAGAGTACAACTATCTTTGGTGAGATAGGAGATAGATGGTCTGACAATATCCTTTTATGGACCCGGTTTATCGACGACATTTTTATTTTGTGGAGCGGGAGTGTGGTTCATCCTTTGAAATATTTGCAGATTCTCTTAATCAAAAATGTCATTGGTCTAAAGTTTACATATGTGTGGAATGAGTTCACACTTCCATTCCTAGATGTGAGCATCTATAAAAATCCGGATTTCTCTCTAAATACCAAAGTATATAGGAAAACTACGTCCACCAATATTCTCCTCAGAGGGGGATAGCTGCCATCCGAGATCCTTGGTGAGAGGTATTCCGGGGTGGCAGTACCTTCGGTTGAGGAGAAATTGTTCTGACATAACCACATTTAGACAGTAAGCTAGGGAATCTAAAAAACAGATTCTGAAATAGGGGCAAACCCAGAAGGGCCCCTTAAAGGAAGCTTTTCAGAAAGCCCTGAAGAGGATAGGTTTAACCTACTGGTCCCCAAAAACAGAATGAGTCCCTCAGCTCGAAAGGAATGATTTGCGTATCCCTTGGGGAGTTCAGCTCTAATGTATATCAGATTAGGGACATTCTAACAAGATACTGGAATGTTTCCCCTTACAGGATGAAGATCTAAGAGCTATTTTACCTGCTTCTCCCAGCATTACATATAGAAAAAGGACGTTAGCATTGGGGACCGTCTGGTGAAAAGTCATATTTGTGCCCCCCCCTCAAAGGGAAACTTGGCTTTAGTAGACAGCGGATGGCTGTTTTCAGATGTGGAAAATGTAAAATTTTGTTCTTTTGTTGGAAATTGTAAACAATTCGAGGTAGTAAGACAGCGACCGGATTTATAATATTAGAGTATTTATAAACTGTCTTTCTGTTGGATCATTTACTTGGGCCACATGTCCCTGTGGGCAAAATTACGTGGGCAAGACCAAGCGAGAGTTTAGGTGAAGGATAGGGGAACATGTAGGTGATGTTAAAAAGACATATTGGACACACCTATCGCCAGACATATTTGGGACAAACATGAAGGGAAGGTAGGTGTGGTCAAGTTTAGAGGGATTGACATCGTTTTTAAACCCCCTTTCAGGGGGGGAATTGGGATAGGCTGATTCTCCAAAGGGAGACCCAATGGATTTACAGATTGGACTGCGTGTATCCACGTGGACTTAATTAATCCCTCTCGTTTGCATGTTTCATATAAAGAGGTCTGTTACTGACACTTGTTTTCTTTAAAATTAGGACTGGTAACCTCTTGCTTTATTTCTGAAATCTATTTTTCTTTGTTATTATTATTCTGCCTATAAGCATAGAAGTATTTCTCCCTTGGTATTTGCCATGTAAAGCCATTACTCTTACTGATTGGAGTAACTATGTTCCCTTGCCTACAAAAGCGTTTGGTCCATACTTATCATCTGGATTCTATTGTTAAATTGAAACTAATTATACTATTTGATATATGTAAACTCATCTAGGGATCTGGCATAATGTGTTTATGCTGAGACCTAATTACACTTCAAGGCAGGGTTCTTTTTTTCAGATTTATACGTAAACTATCTGCGCCACCTCTGCTACTTTTTAACAGAGGATAATTGCCGATATCCATTGGCGCTAGTGGTTGGTGCAGGGGTGAATAAGTGTGCCCACCGGATGGACTGGGAGTGTTGCTGCATATGGGGTTGTCTGCACACGAGCAGGTGAATTCCATGTCCTTGGCTGCCTGCTGCTGCTATCTTGTGTGGCGCGTCCAATACAATTTGCCGCGCCATCTTTTGAGTGTCCGCGCAAAGCGCGGTAGCGGCCGATATTCACTGGCGGCCATTTTTGTATTTACGCGCATGCGCTGTGGAACTTTTTCGGACGCCGAGTGCACTCAGGTGTGGAGGAAATTTTAATGGCGGTCCGTTTGAATCCAGGGGCTGGTATGGACGCATAGGTTTAGTGGAACTATGTAAGTGGGCTGGTAATACAGCCCTTGTTGGGGAGTATCCCACCCTATAAATAGGTGGGGAGGGCCCCTTTATCCCTGTTGGGACAGTGAAACCTTAAACCAAAGGGGGTAAACCCCCCGGGGAGCACACTAGCTGTGATATGTGGTCAGGTATGTTTGTTTGGCATTCATATATTTTTCATTCGCTATACAGTTTGCTCTCTGCAAATGGAAGGTTATAATTTGGGTTTTTTATCAATCCTCCATATGTCCTTTATTTTCAGGCACACCAGCCTTAATGTGAAGATTATGATCCTCTCATCAGGTATTATGTACTCAGTCCATGTTTTACATCTGAAATATGGTAACTAGTGGTTTTTGGGATTTCTTTTGCCCTTTAACCCCATTTTATAAGTCCCCTGAGATTGGGATGAAACGCTGCGTCTGGGGATTCATGTGCTGACCTATGGGGATTCATATGCTGGATGAGGTGTTATGGTACATTTATCCTCTTTTGGCAGTGATCGGCTATTGACATCTACTATAATTATCTTTATTGTTTGATATATTTGTGGACATTACATTTTGAGTTATAGCCATGGACCTTATTCATATACCTACTCTCCTTGTCTATTACCTTTTTACCATTTGAAGGTAGAGGAACTGACCAAAGTCCCCATTGTTATAGACTTAGGGGTTTTTGTTAGGACAATTAGTACCCACCATTGCAGGGTCGCCCTTATCGGGGCGGGGCTCTCTGTATCAGGTAGATAATAGGTATTTTTGGTAGGTACTTGTTAGTTTTAAGCTCCTTTGAATGATACATACTCTTTGTATATTGTCCCATATTTATTTATTCACTCTTAGAGGTGTTTTTCATTTTGATTTTTGAAATAGTATTTTAGAGATATTGATTAAAAGTTATGTTTTAAAGGGAATTGTTCTGATTGGGTATTATTTTTGACTATATTCCTTTTTTTCATCACTTGGGAGGTTTTTAGATCTATCTATGACATCACTTAACTCCCTTAGGACACGTGGGTGTATACCGTCTGTGGATATGTCTATTTTAAGCTTCCTAAGGCGGAGTTGCACTTCTTCCTGGGTTAGACAAGAAACATTTAAGTTGGAATTTACCTCCTCCCTTTGCTCATCAACTGGAAGCTCATCCTCCTCGGTAAATACAGTGGAGAAGAAATTGTTTAATAGGTTTGCTTTTTTCTCATCGCCCTCCACAGTATCTCCCTCAGTACTTTTTAAAGGGCCAACATTTTCTTTTTTTAATCTTTTTTTAAAATTTTATATGTTAAAAAAATATTTTGAGGTTACTTTTAAATTTCTATGGGAAATTCGCTTTCTGTCTCCAGCTTTGCTACCTTAATCATTTTTTTTACATATTATATTTTTTGTGCCTCTTCACTGCCCTCCTGTTTTAGTAGCTGAAACGCTTTCTTTTTGTTTTTTTTTTGCCTCCTTAACATCTCTGTTGATCCACATTGGGTTTTTTCGGTTTCTAATTATTTTTTTTTACCATTTAAGGTTTTGTACCCTCCACAGTGGGTGCCTAAGATGTGTTTAAAGATCTCCCATTTATTTTTTTTTGCTTATTTTTAAACACCTTGTCCCAGTCAATATGGTTTAGGGCCTCTCTAAGCAGGATAAAATTAGCCTTCCTCAGATTCATTGTTTTTGCGGCTCAATGACAAAAAGCTCTATTGGGAAAGGATAAATGGAAGTGTATTATATTTTTTGGCACTATTCCTAGGTGCCCCTCAACCTGAAACTTTGTTACTCTGTCAGGTCTATTAGTCAATATTAAGTCTAGAAGGGCCTTTTCTCTTGTCGGTTCCTGCACCATTTGGGAAAGGAAATTATCTTTAGTTATAGACAAAAACATGTTTCCTTTGTGAGAGCTACAGGTTTCAGATTCCCAATTTATTTCCTGGGTAGTTTAAAGTCGCCCATAAAAAATCTCTTCTGATTAGATTTCTTCATCTATTTGCCTGAGGAGCATATCTTCTATGGGTTCTGTTACATTTGGGGGCCTATAGCAGACTCCTATTAGAATTAAATTACTGTTATTACCCCCATGTATATTCACCCATAATGATTCCACCTGTTCATTACCTGTACCTATATCTTCCCGCAGTGTTGTCTTCAGACATGATTTTACATAGAGACAGACATCTCCGCCTTCCGGTGTTTACTGTCACTTCTAAATAGACTGTAACCCTGCAAGTTAACCGACCAGTCGTAGCTCTCGTCCAGCCATGTCTCAGTTATCCCCACTATGTTATATTTTTCTTCTGCAATTAATAATTCTAGTTCTTTTATTTTGTTGGTCAGACTCCTGGCATTGGTTAGCATGCAATTTAGAGATTTTTCAGTTTTTATTCCTTTGTCCCTATTCTTTTTAACAATTGCTACACCCCCTCCCTCCACTCCACCCCCTGATTTATTACTAATTCTCAACTCTCTATCTTCACTTATGCAGGGAGTTGAAGCTCTGAGTTGCCAAGCATCAGCCTCAAATTTTAGTGATTTAGAGACAATCTGTAAAGAGGAGTGGACTAATATCCCTCCTGACATGTGCACAAGCTTCATCATCAACTACAAAATACATCTGACTGCTGTGCTTGTCAACAACAAGGGTTTTGCCACAAAGTATTAAGTCTTGTTTGCCAGAGGGAGCAAATATTTATATCTCACTGCAAAATGTATACAATGTGATGTCCTGGATTTTATCTTCGATATTCTATCTCTCAATGTTAAAATTAACCAGCCCTTAAAATCATAGACTGTTCGGGTGACATTTATGATTTATGGCGCCCAGATGCGCATACAAGTAGTGTAGAATGCACATGAATCTATGAACCCGGTCCACTGCAGGTCATAAATCAGGCACATTCTAGAGCAAAAACGGCAACTCAGGCTCACTTTTAAAGTTGTCACGGCGCGCGGCGCCGCAGCTCGCCGCGGCCGTCCCCCCGGTGGTCCTGCTGCTCTAGGGCTGGAAACCCCATACTTACCAGTCCCCGCTCCTGTCTCCAGCTCTGACAGCCGCCGCGCCGCGCGACGGCTGGTCCGGATTTAAAGGGCCAGCGCGCCTTTAATTGGTTAATTGACGGCCGCTGGTCCTATATATGGTAGACGTCCCTAGCACTCGCTGCCAGTCTGTTGGTGTGTTTTTGGAGCGTTTAGAGTGTGTTGAGTTCAGTCTTGATTTCCCGTGTACCAGTCCGCCTGCTTACGTTTCCTGACCTTGCCTGTTTGCCGCCTGCCCTGACCGTCTGCCTGCCTCTGACCACGAACCTCTGCCGCCTGCCCCAGATCTTCTGCCTGTCCCCGACTACGCCTCCGGATTACGATTTTGCACCACGCTGTACCCCGGCTGCCATCGCAAGCAAGTCACGTCAGGGGTAACGACCTGGTAGCCTCACGCCGCAGCAAGTCCATCCCGCTTTGCGGCGGGCTCTGGTGAAAACCGGGGGCTACTTAGACTCCGTTCCCTGGCGTGGCTTAGCTATCATCGCTTGCATTGGCCCAGCGGATCCACTCCTCCGTTACAAAAGTGCTCTACCTGTTCCAGCAGTAATGCACCCTGATTTGCTGTATAGAAGCTATAAATCTATAGCTTCGTACAGTTCTAGTGCGCCCCGCCTCCCACACGCCCCCCAATCTCAGGTGCATTACAAAGTGCCACGGGCACTCTGTAATTTACCTGATATTCATATTTTATTACCTCTAGATTATTTGGTAAACAGACAGCAGGTGGATAGTAACATGTGCACGGTTGGTGGAGATTCCATATGAGACTTCAACCGAGAACCAAAACAGTAATACTGAGAACTGACCCTAAATAACTGTCCCTGAATCTACCCCTAAACATATCCTATAGCTGTCTCTAACACCAGAACTTCTATCCCTGAAACTGACCCTAAGCTATCCCTCAAAAATTTCCCTAAGCTACAAATGACCCCCATACAGAAGGCGGCTGTAGGACCCACAATATACTACAGCTTGTCACAACTGAAGTTAGGAGACTTTAATAAACTAAAACTTAACATATCAAGATTAAGCAAGAAACTCTGCAGTAAACTCTACACTAACAGGTTTTATGGCCAGGTCAGCTGACATGCATCCACCTTATGAGCCATAGATTCATGATACCCGGTGCTCTTATTTATACCTGCTACAAATTGCAGGAATTCTCCTGTCATTTCATCCTTTCTTGCTTATTAGATTAGCAGGAGTGTCTATGTTATGTCTGTCTTCTGTTGTGTGTCTTTGTGTAAGGTGGATGCATGACAACTGCTCAGGGTCCATCAAAGACACACAACAGAAGACAGACATAACATAGACACTCCTGCTGATCTAATAAGCAAGAAAGGATGAAATGACAGGAGAATTCCTGCCATTTGTAGCAGGTATAACTAAGAGCACCAGACATCATGAATCTATGGCTCATAAATAAAGATTTATAATAGATATGCCAAGCAGCAGGTAAGTAAAACCAATTGACTCAAGGAAAGCAAACAGATCATTCATATGTTTATTGTTAATTCACTGCTGATAAAATGCAAATAACCAGAGGTCTCCTAATACTACATGATGTGCCAGGTGATCACATTACACTCCAGCAACATGATCAGTCCAAAAAAAAAAGGGTTCAAAAACAAATTTGTTAAAAACAACCAACAAACAAGGCGACTTGAGCCTCTGGCCTCATTTAGTTTATGCCATCAATTTAGCCTCCAGCTTTACAGTCATGCACATCCCTGCACACATTTGTCATGTATTTTTGCTGTGAATCTTGGCAAAAAATGATACAACAAAATTGCAATGTACAAAAATTCCTGATCATAGATTTATGCAGGACTTGTTCAAAACATGCAGAAATAAGTTCACATGACCGAATTTACAGGTGGGGGACAAAGTGTGAATGGCAAGTCTGCAAAGAGGACGGTAACACTGAAAAAACTAGCATGAGTGTGTGTTGAGAGTAGAGATGGGCGAATTTCTCAAAAATTCGATTCGGTCACGTCGCCGAATTTCCCGACAAAAATAAATTCGGTCCGAATTACTTCGGGACGAATCAAGTTAAAAAACAGCTATTTCCAGGCTGCACAGAGCCTGCAGGGTGCTGTAGAACAATGTGCCATGCTTAAATATGCAGAGGGAGCTTGGTTTGGTCTTCACACAGTGTTGTGTTTTAGAATGACACACAGATGACTGCCGCTGCTCTTAGAATCGCTTCACTCTAAAATTCCCTGGGCACTTAAGAGGGAAAAACTGATCAAAAAACTAAAGGGGGAATGTAGCCTGATAAAGTCATGGCAGCGACAGCTGGAAAAAATAAAGCTGAGGGATCAGGCGGCAACATCAGTGACAGAGTGTGGAGGTGACGGCGGCAGCCATAGCAGCATGAGGTCAGACAGTGGCACGACATTCTGGAGGTGGCAAAAACAGGAGTAGGCCACAGAGTCACAATGACACAGGTGTGTAAGTTACGGCAGCAGCACAGCAGCAGCATGAGGTCAGACAGTGGCACAATGAAATACTGGAGGTGGCAAAAACAGGAGTAGGCCACAGAGTGGCACAATGACAGAGTTTGTAGGTCACGGCAGCAGCCACAGCAGCAGCATGAGGTCAGACAGTGGCACAATGACATTCTGGAGGTTGCAAAACAGTAGTAGGCCACATAGTGGCACAATGAAAGAGAGCGGAGGTGACGGCGGCAGCAGCATGAGTTCAGACAGTGGCACAATGACATTCTGGAGGTGGCAAAAACTGGAGTAGGCCACAGAATGGCACGATGACACGAGAGTGGAGGTGACGGTGGCAGCAGCATGAGGTCAGACAGTGGCACAATGACATTCTGGAGGTGGCAAAAACTGGAGTAGGCCACAGAGTGGCACAATGACAGGAGTGGAGGTGACGGTGGCAGCAGCTGAGGTCAGACAGGGCAAAATGCATTCGGGGGTGGAAAAAAGTGTAGGCCCCAGGTGGCACAAGCCGGAGTGGAGGTGACGGGGCGCAGCTGAGGTCGACAGGGGCCCACATGAATTTGGAGGTGGCAAAAACTGGAGTAGGCCACTAGTGGCACAAGACAGGATTGGAGGTGACGCGGCACAGCGGGGGTGAATGGCACAAGACATTCGGGGGGTGGCAAAAACATTTGTAGGCCAAGAGGGGGCACAATCAGAGAGGGAGGTGATGGTGGCACCCAACATAAGGTCAGACAGTGGCACAAGACATTCGGGAGGTGGCAAAAATGGGTAGGCCAAGAGTGGAACAATGACAACGAAAAGGCATGTACTGGGTGAGAGTTACAGCCCCAACGGCCCGGTGCCGTGCCCCCTTGGAACAACCCCGAAAGCTAAAGGGACGGCCCACCTTCTGTTCTACTTTTGAAGTGCTGGTACTCCCTTTTTGGGAAAAAATAAATTACGGTTTGGAATTCCATTCGGCTCGGCCAAGCCATTGTTCCTGTATGGTGAGAGCCCACCATTTGGAAAGGGAGGGACGCAGCCCAACAACTTGGACAGGACCCCGGTCAGCTTCTGCCCTTAGTATGGTTGGGACGCATATTGTTGTCTCTTTGCAATCGCCCCCGCTGAACGACTGCTGGGGCCTGAGTAGGAGGAGCGGAGCTCTGGGCCCCGGGGCCAAGTTTTTTCCCCGGCCACCGGATGGTGACGCTGCATGGTTTACACGGGGCCGTTGGTGCCAATTTTCCCCTGGCCACGCTTTACTTTTTGCCCCACAGATTCTAATATACCCTTTCGGTCCCCGGTGTCTTAGCAAAGAACTGCCCGCCGCAGGATCGATTTTACCCCAACGCTCCGCATGAGGACTACTGCCGCCCCTGCCCCGCTGAGCCCCGTGCCGCTATTTCTTGGACCTGCGAGCGGGTTTTTTACCCCCGTGGCCCCTTGGCTCCCCCACCCCACACTGCTGCTATCTGCTGACTCACCGGCACACAAAACCCACTTGTCGGGCTGCGCCGCTGCTGAAATCGCAAGCTGACGCCCTCTTCTTCCTGACGATGATTGGAGCCCTTGCCTCACCCGGCTCCCAAGTGTGGTTCGGACTAATAATCATCTATTTGTGTTTCATCGTCACTGCTCGTCCGCCATCACCGGGTCTTGGTTGCAAGAGGCTGGACCTCACAACATGACCTCCCATGCACTCTCAACATCTATACTTTGCCGAACCTACTGCAAGAAGCAGGGGATATTGGCCCCATTTCTTCGCTGCAAGTAGCTGCTGACTGCCCTCCTCAAATTGTTCATCCTGCTATATAGTTGCCGCTCTAGCCCAGGCCACTAGTAGATCTTCTGGTGAGTGAACCGGATGGGACACGCGGCGTCGTTTTCGTGAGGACAGGAGAGGGGGGGGGGGGAGCTGGACCGCTCCTCGGCCATGGCCAACTAAGGGTTTGTGTCTGGACGTTCCCACCGACTCTTGGCTGGTTTGTCAGATGTCATCTGGGTGGAAGTGGATGACCTAGTCAACAATCAAGAACCATTTTGGGTTGCTGAACAACCACACGGCTGCTAGATGACAGCGGTAGTGTGGCCTCACCAAGGTGACCCCTGCTGCGACGTCCCCTTGCTGTGCTGCGACCTGGGCTGTCTCCAGGAATGTTTGTGGCACTCTGCCACTCGCAGGTGAAGAGGCCTGCCAAACTTCTCTGTCTGACATACTTGTTTGTTTCTAAATAATGTACAGACACTGTTTGATATGAAAGATATCTGATATGATAAATACCACACCCCTGTTTTGACTCCAAATGAACCCAGTAAGAAGCTTGGGTAAACCTTGGATATAAATTGCGCTCCACAAATGGGCAGGAAAAATTGACTTGGTATGTGCGTTTATAAACTCTGTGTACTTTGCTGAATGTAAAAGCACAAACAGGCTTAATCACCTTATCGGATATGAATTTTGTTTACAGAATTTCTTCGTGTGGCGGTGTGAAAAGGAAAGTATCTTTTACTGAGTACAACTGCCAGAAAAATACTTTAGTTACCCCTGGATGTAAAATTGCGGTCAAACATTTTGAGCAAAACCACATACTACTAGCTTGTAGGTTGCTGTGTTACTATGGCGCTGTTTTTTACGCTATACAACAAGAGGAAAAAAATTAGTTAATTAACCTTTAGCTGTGAATTATGCTACAGGAAAATTGTAATTTTTCGCGTTGGTGAAAGACGGTTTTTTTTAGTCACCACAGCAGCACAAAACCAACGGCATAATTAACCCACTGGGGATGTAAATTGCGCTCCAAATAATTGAGCAACCACAAACTTACTAGCTTTGTAGCGTGTTACAATCGGCGTGTTTTTTATACGCTACACAAACAAGAAAGAAAAAATTGTAATTAATACCTTTTCGCTTGGTGAATTATGCTACAGGAAAAATTTATTTTTTGGCGGTGAAAGACGGTTTATTTTGAGTCACCACGAGCAGCAACAAGAAATAACGCTTAAATAACCCCTGGATGTTAAAATTGCGCCAAAACAATTGAGAACCACAAAACCTTATTAGCTTTGTAGCGTGTTACAATGGCATGTTTTTTACCTCTACACAACAAGAGAAAAAAATTGTAATTAACCTTCGCTCTTTGTTGTGGGTGTGTGTGAATTTATGCTACAGGAAAAATGTATTTTTGGTGGTGAAAGATGGTTTATTTTAGTCACCCACAGCAGCTAAACAACACTTATTTATCCCCTGGATGTAATTGCGGCAAACAAATTGAGCAACCACAAACTACTAGCTTTGTAGGCGTGTTACAATGGTAGTGTTTTTTTACGCTACACCAAACACAGAGAAAAAATTGTAATTAACCTTCGCTTGTGAATTATGCTACAGGAAAAAATGTATTTTTTGGCGGTGAAAGACGGTTTATTTTAGTCCCCCACAGCAGCAAAACAACCTTAATAACCCTGATGAAATTACGCCAAAAATTGAGCAACCAAAACTACTGCTTTTTACGTGTTAACAATGGCTGTTTTTTACGCTACACAACAAGAGAAAAAATTGTAATTAACCTTCGCTTGTGAATTATGCTACAGGAAAAATGTATTTTTTGGCGGTGAAAGACGGTTTATTTTAGTCACACAGCAGCAAAACAACGCTTAATTAACCTGGATGTAAATTGCGCCAAACAATTGAGCAACCACAAACTACTGGCTTTGTAGCGTGTTACAATGGCGAGTTTTTTACGTACACAACAAGAGAAAAAATTGTAATTAACTTCGCTTGTGAATTATGCTACAGGAAAAATGTATCCTTTGGCGGTGAAAGACGGTTTATTTTAGTCACCACAGCAGCAAAACAACGCTTAATAAACCCTGGATGAAAATTACGCCAAAAATGAGGCAACCACAAACGACTAGCTTTGTAGCGTGTTACAATGGCTGTTTTTTACGCTACACAACAGAGAGAAAAAATTGTAATTAACCTTCGCTTGTGAATTTGCTACAGGAAAAATTGTATTTTTGGCGGTGAAAGACGGTTTATTTTAGTCACCACAGCAGCAAAACAACGCTTAATTAAAAACCCGGATGTAATTGCGCCAAACAAATTGAGCAAACCCCAAAAAATACTAGCTTTGTAGCGTGTTACAATGGGTGTTTTTTACCTACCAAAAGAGAAAAATAAAGAATTAAAAAAAAAATTTGGGATTTACAATGGGTTTTGAATTATGTACAGGAAAAATGTATTTTTTTGGGGTGAAAGACGGTTTATTTTAGTACCCCCAGCGCAAAACAAGCTTAATTAACCCTGGATTAAATTGCGCCCAAACAAATTGAGCAACCACAAAACTATTTTAGGTGTTTCAATGGGGTGTTTTTTACGTAAAACAAGAGAAAAAATTTAATTACCCCTTTGCTTGTGAATTAGTAAAAAAAAAAAAAGTATTTTTTGGGGGTGAA